>CAWUFW010001151.1:2938984-3113427 GCA_963921515.1 Calotriton arnoldi | reverse complement strand
AATTGATTAAAACATTCATAATATACAAGAAGTTATGGTAAAAGGAATTTATACAATCAGGAAAAAGTGCAGAGTGTCCTTGAAACCCATATGTGGCAATGTACTACAAATTTGTACAATGTATTCTGACCCCTGCGGCCACTCATCACTCGATGTTTAACAACCTACAGTATTACTCAAGTCCAGGGAACTATCATCACAATTTTAAAAACAATAAAAAGCGTTTAAAAACGTTACAATAAATAAGTTTTGTATTTAAAAGATGTGGAATAAAACTGTTAAAATAGCTGACAAGTTTTCAAATAGGAAGATGTACAATTTTAAGTTAGCAGCATAGTCAATAGATAAGCACACTTAGATACTTCCTGAGCTCTTTTTTTTTATAATGCCTCTACGTATACACCACATCGCAAGCAAAAATTTAGAAGTGGCAAAGACAAATAATGGGTGTGTCTCGTATTTTAGTAGCCTATAGGCCTCTGTGTGGTCTCTAATCCCCACATTTCTACACAACTGGAGGACCCACTTAGATCTTGACCTTCTATACGCAGGACAGAAGAGAAGAACATGAAGTTCTGTCTCTTCAGTTGACGTGCACCCAGGGCAATCCAGTTTGGTGGCGCCCTTCCATTGGTTTGTAAATGCTCGGAGCGGGAGCACACCGTATCTGAATTGAAAGTATAATTTCTTTGCAAGAAATGGCTGGATGTTATCCAGGGCTGGCTCTAGCTTGTATTGCTGTTTGACGGCCAGAAACCTGGAGGTCAAACTGCATGAGTTAATGCTCTGGGATAATTGTACAAATTTAAGTTCTTTGAGGGCAAGAGATAGGGACTTTTTAGGGATGCTGGGGCAGGTCTCTTCAGGAGTTAGCCATATATTTGCCCTCCCCAGAGCATGGCATGTACTTCAAATATAGGAAAGCCATGCAATGTTCCCTGCTCCCAAGATGGACATAACGTCCTTCAGTTCCTCCCTATAATTTAATAGCTCAGGGGTACTCCATAATCGACGCCAAAATAAAATCGGTCGGGAGGAAATCAAATCAGCAATCGGGCCAATACCTAGATCCATCCTTAGCGGAGTTAGAGGAGTGCTTTTGGGAAGGGCCAAAAGCTGTCTGAGGAAGGAATTCTCTGTGATAGATAGCATATTAGATGGGCAGTGGCCCCAGAGTTCTGCTCCATAAATTGACGTGCCCCTTGCCTGGACTTTGTAAATTTCAGCAGGCGGTCCTCCACTTTTTGGGTGCAGTTTTTATATACTTTTAGGATGCCCCGGTAGACTGTGTCAATTTTATGTTAGCTTTCTTTACTTGGGTCCCCCAATCCATCTTATCATTGAGTGTGAGACCCAAATAATCAAAAATAGACACCCTTTCTAGAGGCCTGCCTTCCATTAGAGGGTGTGGGCAATTACTAGTATTAGCGTGGAACACCATATATTTTGTTTTTTGGAGATTTATCTCCAAATCCCTTTTCCTACAGAATTTGCAGAACTCCTCCAGAACCCGCTGCATCCCCATAGGACTCTTGGACAGTAGTAACGTATCATCCGCGAACATTAACGCTGGTATTTTGCGGTTTGCTAGCCTCGGAGAGTCTATATCTTTAATTGCCAGTAGAGTTTCAATTAGGCCATTCAAAAAGAGGGAGAACAGGGTCGGGGCTAACACACAACCCTGTCTCACCCCTTTCTCTACAGGGAAGGGAGCTGTCAATTCCCCTTTCTTACCATATCTTACTCTCGCATACGTGTCCTGGTGCAAACGCATCAGCTGATGGCATAGATAAGCTGGTACTCCCATATCATATAGGAGACCCAATAGCTGGTCACGCTGCACCATGTTGAATGCGGATTTAAGATCCACAAAGGTTAGATAAAGGCTACCACCCTCCAAGATTACTGTTTTCCAATGGATCAGTTGCAATCTGAAAAGCTGGTCAATAGTTGAGATTTTGGTCCTAAAGCCAGCTTGCATAGGGGTTAATACGTTGTTTTCATCTATCCATGATTGCAGTCGAGCCAGGAGAACACGGGCAAATATCTTTTGAGTCACATCAATAAGGCTTATAGGCCGATAATTTGCCGGATTGAGCAGGGAGCCTTTTTTGTAAATAGGGATGATTTCCGCACCTGCCCAGGTCGAGGGCAACGCCATCCCTTGCAGGATAGCGTTGAATAGTGTCCTTAGGTAAGGTGCCCACACTAGTTGTTCATTTTTAAATAGGTCACCAGGGATTCTATCCAACCCCGGTGCCTTTGCTGGAAGCAATTTCCCTAATGCTGCAGTTACCTCTTTTATAGAGCAAGGGGTGCACTGTTATCTAGGGGATTTTATCCATTGTTGATTCCCTCTCAACTACATCTCTGTCCAGAGCCCTTGAATATACATTTTTAAAATGGGATCTCCAGACTTCCTCCCCAGATTTGGTTCAATTATGGAGTTGCCTTCAGATTTTCCAGTTTTCACTAGATTCCAAAAGCCTCTCATATCTCTGTTATCTAAGGCTTTTTTTATTGCTTCCCATTTGTCTATCTCCCAAATTGTTTTAGCCTCAGCTAGGATTGTTTTGTATTGTGCCCTGGATTCTTTGATACGTAGGTTGTCCTTATCTTTAACCCCCAGTAATAGCGCGCGCTTGGCCTCCCTGCACGCTCTATTATACCAGGGATGTTTAGTTTTGGGGTCAGTACCATTATTGGTTCGATCATTATAAAAGAACTCTGCCAATGTTAAAAACATATCCTGGTTGTTCTTGCTTAATTCCAACAAGGATTCGGAGCTTCGCTGTTTAGTGCTACTCTAAATGCGACTTCTAAAAAGGGGATAATTTGTTTATAGAGTATGGCCACTTTTTCAGCTGACTGTGCAAAGGTTCCCCAGCGTACTCTTCTACCTCCTTCAGTTGTTATTAGGTTTGGGGCAGGCTGGTTGAGTGTGTTCAGGTAGCAGGTGGGGTGCGGGAGTATTATTTCTAGCACCAACGGGTTGTGGTCGCTTTCGCATCGGAGCTTAACCGAAAAGTCAATGATTCGGTTCCATAACTCGACATCTACTAAGATATAATCAATGATAGATTCATGCCCGATCTTGTTATAAGTAGAGTTGCCCGGACTTTCGGAAGGCAACCGACCATTACATGCCCTAAGTGAATGGCTAAGAATAAGAGAGTTCATCTGCAGAACTAGGGAGGTCCAGCCCCTTACCTGATAGGTGTTACATTCAGGGATTAACCGGGCCGAATCTTCCTCACTAGTAATGCTGGTGGAGATGCCATTTAGTGGCTCAAAGTGACAATTAAAATCCCCACCAATGATTACATGAGTGAACTCAGGCAAGGTGTACAAAAAGTAGCCAGACAATCTAAAGTCTGTGAGGTTTGCCCATACCTCACTGGGCGGGAATAAACATTAATAATGGCAATTTTCAGGGTGTTGTGAAAAGAGAGGAGGATGCACAAAATATCAGGGGAGGAGGTGTCTATTGTTTTGATGTTACAACCCAGATGTGTACCCACCCAAGTACAAAGATCTCCCTCTAGGCTCCTGGACGGCTGGAGTACAATATGCCACATAGCCCACTCTATGTAAATGCATCATTGACCAGGTCTCCTGAAAGAGACATAGCTCGTGGCTGTCTATGAAGTCTCCCCAGTCTGGGTGATCCATTTTTGAGCTGAGACCGGCTATATTCCAGGATAAAATCTTAGTGTTCTGTAGGGGACGCCCATCCTGGTGTATTACCTGTTGGAGAGTTTTAGCCTGTTCATTGGGCCCTAGCTCATTCTGCATAATACAGTCTGGGTCGCCTAGAGTCCTGGCGGGTGCACTAAAAATACCAGCCGATGCACTAGCTTCATGGGTATTCTCGGCAAGTTGGTCACCATTCTCTGGTCCTTCCGGAAGTTGGGGCTCCGGTGGATGGTTAATGATAGGGTTCAAGTTTTTGCCAACGGAAGATAGTCAATCGACCTGGTCTAGGGAACTAAATCTATTACTAACAGGAATGTTAAACGTCATATTGTTTTCCGATCCCTGTCCTGGTTTTGGCGGATTACCTCTCTGGGCTCTCAATTCCCATTTTTTGTACACGCTCCCCACTCTGTCTATCAGGGGGCATGGAGGGTAAAAGTAGCCCAGGGGAAGTGTCTGGATACCTCCTGTCTCCCTACGTGGCCCCCATTCGAGGATGTGTTGGACCGCCCTTCTATCTCTAAAATTAATTAGAACACAGTCCCCTGGAATGTCTTTTTGTCTCTGCCCCATCCAACTAAGCCTACGAGTAAAAAGGATTTCACTATGTGTTGTATAGGGCAGCGGCCTGTATTTGTTTAGCCAATAGATGGTTTTATTTTTCAATTCCAAATATGATTCCCCTCGACCATTTTCCAGCTCAGGTACTCCAGCTAGAATGACAACATAGGGTGTTGATGCTGGGGGCAGATCTATGCGGGGGAGAGTGGTGTTTGTTTCCCTTTGCTTAGAGTGAGATGGATTTCTGGTGTCTGCTTCGCAAATTCTTTGGGCCTGGTGTTCAGTTGGTAAGTCATGAGTGGTTGTCACAGCCCTACAATCTTGGGAATTGTCAATGGGGTGGGGCGCCCTATGGTGCAAGGTAACTGTGGGTCGGATATATTGGGCTGGGTGGATTGTCTCTGCGGACAGATTTGTTTGCTCGTCAGATTTTTCCCCTTCAGAGGAGGGTTGCTGAGGGCAAGCCGACCGAGTTGTCTGAACTCCATGGGTTGTAGTTACCCTGTTTGGTAATTTAGTAGATTGAATGGTATGCAATACAGCATCGATTTTAATTCCCCACGAGTCCATAAGTGTATTTAACTTGTCAATACGTCTCATTGCATCCTCAAGTTCAGATTTTAAAAGGTGTTTGAGGTATGCTTTTAGCTCGATTGACAGGTGTGATACCCATACTGGGGGCTCAAAGGTTTTGTTACCACTTTCATCAGGAATATAGCCCCCTGGCAGTTGGTTTAGCTCTACCCCTGAATTGCGTTTCGCAGATTTACCTCCCTTACGGTCAATTGGCTTCCGAGGGGCTCCTTTCCTTTTTGCCCCCCCACCTGTCCCAATCCTGCTGGTAGTTTTTGGGACTGGGGTGTCTTGGACAGGTGATAGTTCTAAAATAAAGGGGACAACTGGTGGTTGGGGTGAGTGAGGGGCTTCTGGCTCCATGGTTTGTGAAATACTTGGGAGCATTGGTGTTAAAGAAAGTCGTCTCTCAGTGCGTTCTATTTCACTGGAGACAGCTCCTATTGCTTGTTGCAACATTCTATCGATAGCGGTTGATTGGACAGCAGAGTGAATAGTAGGGGTTCGAGTAGGGGCTTTATGCCTGGTGGTTGGCCTTGTGCGCGGGGGGGTGCTTTTCCCCATAATTGTTTACTATCTAGGCCTCCTCAATCCTGGGACAAAACCAACTAATGTAAATCAGTACACTGGAGGAAGCATTCACCCCTCAGATATTAAAATAGCATGCAATCTAGAAGTTTACTCTGTAGAACCCCCAAAGTCTCGGCCCTGTTCAGCAAAGCTCAGAAGGAGCTAATGTACATACAGTGGGACTCACATTAAATTATATAAAAATAAAATATATATATTTATATCAATAATTTAAAATATAAAAAAAACATTCCACAATAATTTAAGATATTAAACTATTAAAAAAATACTTAAACTTACATTTACCAATACAATCAGTGCAACAGTAGGGAAAGTGTTGGATAGCAAAATAATTACATTTACTATTCCAACTCCAGTGAGTGCAACAGTAAGGAAAGTTTTGGATAGCGGAGGGGTAAAAATACTATTCCCACTCCAGTGAGAGCAACAGTAGGGAAAGTGTTGGATAGCTGAGGGGAAAAAATTACTATTCCCACTCCAAAGAATGCAACCGTAGGTAAAGTATTGGAAAGCGGGGAGAAAAATTACTATTCCCAATCCAAAGAGTGCAACAGTAGGGAAAGTGTTGGGTAGCGGAGGGGTAAAAATTACTATTCCCACTCCAAGCAGTGCAACAGTAGGGAAAGTGTTGGATAGCGGAGGGGTAAAAAATTACTATTCCCACTCCAGTGAGAGCAACAGTAGGGAAAGTGTTGGATAGCGGAGGGAAAAAAATTACTATTCCCACTCCAAAGAATGCAACAGTAGGGAAAGTATTGGATAGCGGAAGAGTAAAAATTACTATTCCCACTCCAGTGACTGTAACGGTAGAGAAAGTGTTGGATAGCGGCGGGTTAAAAATTACTATTCCCACTCCAAACAGTGCAACAGTAGGGAAAGTGTTGGATAGCGGAGGGGTAAAAATTACTATTCCCACTCCAGTGAGAGCAACAGTAGGGAAAGTGTTGGATAGCAGAGGGGAAAAATACTATTCTCACTCCAGTGAATGCAACAGTAGGGAAAGTGTTGGATAGCGGAGAGGTAAAAATTACTATTCCCACTCCAGTGAGTGCAAGTGTAGGGAAAGTGTTGGATAGCGGAGGGGTAAAAATTATTATTCCCAATCCAGCGAGAGCAACAGTAGGGAAAGTGTGGGATAGCGGAGGAGAAAAAATTACTATTCCCACTCCAAACAATGCAACAGTAGGCAAAGTGTTGGACAGCAGAGGGGTAAAAATTACTATTCTCACTCCAGTTAGAGCAACAGTAGGGAAAGTGTTGAATAGCGGAGGGGAAAAAATTACTATTCCCACTCTAAAGAGTGCAACAGTAGGAAAAATTGTTGGATAGTGAAGAGGCAAAAATTACTATTCAAACTCAAACAGGTAAAACAAAATTAAAAAACATTAAAAATTATAAAAAAATTATTTAAAAAAATAAACAATATTTAGAACTGAAAAATCAAATATATGAAATATATAAAATTTAAAAATATTATAATATTAATTACATATAAAAACCTACAAATAATATATAATATAAAATAATAAATACATTTATAAAATAAAATTCTTTTAAACTAGAGAATATTTACAAACAAATACATTAATTTATACATAAATGTATTTATTGTATTTCCTACCCTATAACACCACACCAATTACAAAACACTTCAACATTTCTAATTGAATTTTTTCCAAAATTAACATAATTAAAAATCAATTTAAAAAATATTATTAATAAAAAAACGAATAAACATTGACTACACACACTTTACCACTATGATATCCACAACACACACCTAAATTAAACTCTAAAATAGTAAAACACAATTAAAACTTATTTATAAATTAAAAACTATTACTATTAACTAATAATAAAGTAATTAAAATGTACTTAATACCCACCCTTTACCCCTTTAAAAGTAAAAACAACAGACAAAAAATTAAACAAATACCCAAAATACATATCAAATAATTAACATTGACAACTGTATATTAATTAATTAAATACAAATTACTACCCACCCTTTACTCCTATAAACACCAAAACAAACACCTAAAATTAATTACACAATTACCATAATTAATTACCAATTAATTACCTAAAAATAATTAACATCCAATTAATTCATCAATTAAAAATAAATTACTTCCCACCCTTAACACCTATAAACACCACAACACACACCTAAAATTAATTACACAATTACCATAATTAATTACCAATTAATTAATTAAAATTAATTAACACCAAATTAATAATTCAACAATTAAAAATGAATTACTTCCCACCCTTAACACCTATAAACACCACAACACACACCTAAAATTAATTACACAATTACCATAATTAATTACCAATTAATTAATTAACATTAATTAACAGCCAATTATTAATTAATTAATAATAAATTACTTTACACATTTAACACTATAACATCTCAATTAAACAAATATTAATCAATAAAAAATAATCAATACATTTAATATGATTAAATTACTTCTCACCCTATTCCCCTATAAACCCACAACCCGCTACAGAACTAAAATCGCAAAATTCAAATAATTTTTTTTTAATAACTACTAAAAATGTAACACATATATTAAAAATACAAACAATTCTTATACAAAAAAACATACAACACATACATATAAAATAAATACAAAAATACATAACATTAATAAACAAGCTATATTTTTAACAAAAATATTTTTGCAAACGATATTAAACACTTCGATATTTTCAACATCGATATTACTTACCTAAAATCGATATTCTTGACCACGAGAATCTGTATGTTGATATTTCTGACCCACGATATTTGCATCTCGATATTTGTGCAAGTCAGTATTTTTGCATCGATCTGTCTCTGCACCGTCATTGAAGTTTAAGGCACCATTGTAAAACCCATTAACTCAGAGAAAGAAGGGGCAAGTTTCTTGTAGTCCCACAACGTGTGTGTGGGCAGGACCACAATAGACTACAGAGTTCCCTGGTGTTCATGGGAGCAGTGGTTAGAATGTGAGATGAACTAGACACACAGCTCATGTCAATGTAAGGGTACTGGCTAATAGGTGATACAGCGGCCAGGAAAGTATAAGGCCATCTGTAGAGGATTGTACAAGATAAAGGTCAGTGTACACAGATTAATGAGAGCTAGTGAGGGACTGTATGGTAGGAAGGAGCGGGAGCTGGGGATGAAAGTGTAAGCCTCCAATAAAGGTAGTATGAGGAGGCTCTACTTTTTCAATTCACTCCAAGGAATGTCCTCATTCAATCCCTGTTTGTCAGTGGAGAGGCGAAAAATCCAATTTTGCTCTCTCCTGAAGAGGGCGTTTTTGCTCATTAGTGGGTGTGCCTCAATGATGGTCCACTGTAGATTGTCAGGTGTCCCTTCTGCTCAAAGTGCGTGCACATCCTGGTTTTGAGTCTGTGGCACCGGATGTTACTGCGGGGTTCCATAATGCGTGTTTTGACTGCTCTTGTGGTCATACCAATGTATCGTAAATTGCAAGGGCATGTTAGTGTATATATGCAATTGCTTGTGTTGCAGTTGGTGTGCTTTTTCTGGATCCAATTGAACGTATTGGAAACTTTAATTTACTTTATAGTCTCAGTAAAAGCACAAGCAGTACAGGACCTGCATGGGTAGTGTCCTGTCACTGGTGGTAGGTCCCAAAGGGGTCTCTGGTCGTGCTGGGCGGAAGGTGGCGGTCTAGTGTGTATGAACATGTCTTTCATGTTCCTCATGCATTTGAAGGCAAACCAAGGCAGGGGCAATGTCAGTTCATGAGTTTGTAAAATGCCCCAATGTTTCTTCATGATCTTGCGAATTCTATTGGAATCTGGTGTGTGAGTGGTAACATATGTTAACACGTCTGTCACTTGTCTCTGGTTGTGTTCCAAGAGTGCTTCTCTGTTATTATTTTTGGCCAGTTTCTTAGCCAACTTGACACTTTGGGGCCGATTCCGATTCAGGCCGGAAGCGCACCGAATACGATTCGTCCGGAAAAAATACGAGCCGAACGCGTTTTTCCCGAACGATTCGAACAGTCGTCCGAGCGAGCAAGTACGATGCGCATTACTGCTAAAATTCCGAGCGAGCCGTACGTTCCCATTCCAGCTCCAGTTCCCCGACCGAGCTGGATCCGTAAACGCCGATTCGAGTCACACGGAAGTAAATACACAGCACCTTCCGGCCGGACTAGTACGATGCGCACTCCGTACGCGCCGAACTGGTCGCACGTCAGAGCATCCGGGAGAGCTACACATAAGATCCGATTCGCGCCACAAGACGATCCACGGCTACGAGACGAACAAGCCAGCTACGAGTACGAGTCGAAGCCACGAGAAACCCGAACGAGACGAACCAACCATGAATCCCATCGCGCAGGTCCTACCAATACTGTACATCTATTACCGGTACGGACACGTACGGCGCAGACGGTAAGTCAGACACCCACTACACAAACAAACGACATGTACCCGACATATGTCACACACACATAGGGATGCAGAAATGATGTACACTAGCAACAGAAGAACCATAGGGGCGGGATGGCTATCACCAATGCCATACACACCCATAGGGGCCTTCTGGCTACCACTACCACCACCCCTACTCATGGGGGGCTGGATGTCTGTCACTACTACCATCCCCACTCATAGGGGGATTGATGCCTACCACTACCACCTCCCCTACTCATGGGGGCCTGGATGCCTACCACTACCACCACCCCCACTCATAGGGGGATGGATGCCTACCACTACCAACACCCCTACTCATGGGGGCCTGGATGCCTACCACTACCACCACCCCTACTCATGGGGGCTGGATGCCTGTCACTACCACCACCCCTTCTCATGGGGGCCTGGATGCCTGTCACTATCACCACCCCTACTCATGGGGGGATGGATGCCTGCCACTACCACCACCCCTACTCATGGGGGGCTGGATACCTGTCACTACCACCATCCCCACTCATAGGGGGATGGATGCCTACCACTACCACCACCCCTACTCATGGGTGGCTGGATGCCTGTCACTACCACCACCCCTACTCATGGGGGGATGGATGCCCACCACTACTACCATCCCCACTCATAGCGGGATGGATGCCTACCACTACCACCACCCCTACTCATGGGGGACTGGATGCCTGTCACTACCACCACCCCTACTCATGGGGGCCTGGATGCCTACCACTACCACCACCCCTCCTCATGGGGGGCTGGATGCCTGTCACTACCACCACCCCTACTCATGGGGGGATGGATGCCTACCACTACCACCACCCCTACTCATGGGGGGCTGGATGCCTATCACTACCACCATCCCCACTCATAGGGGGATGGATGCCTACCACTACCACCACCCCCCTACTCATGGGGGCTGGATGCCTGTCACTACTACCATCCCCACTCATAGGGGATCGATGCCTTCCACTACCACCACCCCTACTCATGGGGGCTGGATGCCTGTCACTACCACCACCCCTACTCATGGGGGATGGATGCCTACCACTACTACCATCCCCACTCATAGGGGATGGATGCCTACCACTACCACCACCCCTACTAATGGGGGGCTGGATGCCTGTCACTACCACCACCCCTACTCATGGGGGCCTGGATGCCTACCACTACCACCACCCCTACTCATGGGGGGCTGGATGCCTACCACTACCACCACCCCTACTCAGGGGGGGCTGGATGCCTACCACTACCACCACCCCTACTCATGGGGGGTTGGATGCCTGTCACTACCACCACCCCTACTCATGGGGGATGGATGCCTACCACTACCACCACCCCTACTCATGGGGGCTGGATGCCTGTCACTACCACCATCCCCAATCATAGGGGATGGATGCCTACCACTACCACCACCCCTACTCATGGGGGCTGGATGCCTGTCACTACCACCACCCCTACTCATGGGGGGATGGATGCCTACCACTACCACCACCCCTACTCATGGGGGGTGGATGCCTATCACTACCACCATCCCCACTCATAGGGGGATGGATGCCTACCACTACCACCACCCCTACTCATGGGGGCTGGATGCCTGTCACTACCACCATCCCCACTCATAGGGGATGGATGCCTACCACTACCACCACCCCTACTCATGGGGGCTGGATGCCTGTCACTACTACCATCCCCACTCATAGGGGATGGATGCCTACCACTACCACCACCCCTACTCATGGGGGCTGGATGCCTGTCACTACTACCATCCCCACTCATAGGGGATTGATGCCTACCACTACCACCACCCCTACTCATGGGGGCTGGATGCCTGTCACTACTACCATCCCCACTCATAGGGGGATGGATGCCTACCACTACCACCACCCCTACTCATGGGGGCTGGATGCCTGTCACTACCACCACCCCTACTCATGGGGGCCTGGATGCCTACCACTACCACCACCCCTACTCATGGGGGCTGGATGCCTACCACTACCACCACCCCTACTCATGGGGGCCTGGATGCCTACCACTACCACCACCCCTACTCATGGGGGGCTGGATGCCTGTCACTACCACCACCCCTACTCATGGGGGCCTGGATGCCTACCACTACCACCACCCCTACTCATGGGGGATGGATGCCTACCACTACCACCACCCCTACTCATGGGGGCTGGATGCCTGTCACTACCACCATCCCCATTCATAGGGGATGGATGCCTACCACTACCACCACCCCTACTCATGGGGGCTGGATGCCTGTCACTACCACCACCCCTACTCATGGGGGATGGTTGCCTACCACTACCACCACCCCTACTCATGGGGGCTGGATGCCTGTCACTACTACCATCCCCACTCATAGGGGATGGATGCCTACCACTACCACCACCCCTACTCATGGGGGCTGGATGCCTGTCACTACCACCACACCTACTCATGGGGGGCTGGATGCCTGTCACTACCACCACCCCTACTCATGGGGGGATGGATGCCTACCACTACTACCATCCCCACTCATAGGGGGATGGATGCCTACCACTACCACCACCCCTACTAATGGGGGGCTGGATGCCTGTCACTACCACCACCCCTACTCATGGGGGCCTGGATGCCTACCACTACCACCACCCCTACTCATGGGGGGCTGGATGCCTACCACTACCACCACCCCTACTCATGGGGGCCTGGATGCCTACCACTACCACCACCCCTACTCATGGGGGTTGGATGCCTGTCACTACCACCACCCCTACTCATGGGGGGATGGATGCCTACCACTACCACCACCCCTACTCATGGGGGGCTGGATGCCTGTCACTACCACCATCCCCAATCATAGGGGGATGGATGCCTACCACTACCACCACCCCTACTCATGGGGGGCTGGATGCCTGTCCCTACCACCACCCCTACTCATGGGGGGATGGATGCCTACCACTACCACCACCCCTACTCATGGGGGGGGTGGATGCCTATCACTACCACCATCCCCACTCATAGGGGGATGGATGCCTACCACTACCACCACCCCTACTCATGGGGGGCTGGATGCCTGTCACTACCACCATCCCCACTCATAGGGGGATGGATGCCTACCACTACCACCACCCCTACTCATGGGGGCTGGATGCCTGTCACTACTACCAACCCCACTCATAGGGGGATGGATGCCTACCACTACCACCACCCCTACTCATGGGGGCTGGATGCCTGTCACTACTACCATCCCCACTCATAGGGGGATTGATGCCTACCACTACCACCACCCCTACTCATGGGGGGCTGGATGCCTGTCACTACTACCATCCACACTCATAGGGGGATGGATGCCTACCACTACCACCACCCCTACTCATGGGGGGCTGGATGCCTGTCACTACCACCACCCCTACTCATGGGGGCCTGGATGCCTACCACTACCACCACCCCTACTCATGGGGGGCTGGATGCCTACCACTACCACCACCCCTACTCATGGGGGCCTGGATGCCTACCACTACCACCACCCCTACTCATGGGGGCTGGATGCCTGTCACTACCACCACCCCTACTCATGGGGGCCTGGATGCCTACCACTACCACCACCCCTACTCATGGGGGATGGATGCCTACCACTACCACCACCCCTACTCATGGGGGCTGGATGCCTGTCACTACCACCATCCCCATTCATAGGGGGATGGATGCCTACCACTACCACCACCCCTACTCATGGGGGGCTGGATGCCTGTCACTACCACCACCCCTACTCATGGGGGGATGGTTGCCTACCACTACCACCACCCCTACTCATGGGGGCTGGATGCCTGTCACTACTACCATCCCCACTCATAGGGGGATGGATGCCTACCACTACCACCACCCCTACTCATGGGGGGCTGGATGCCTGTCACTACCACCACACCTACTCATGGGGGCCTGGATGCCTACGACTACCACCACCCCTACTCATGGGGGGCTGGATGCCTACCACTACCACCACCCCTACTCATGGTGGCCTGGATGCCTACCACTACTACCATCCCCACTCATAGGATGGGTAATGCATGACACAACCAGCATACTCCAACATAAGGAATGTCAGCAAAAGACATCCCCCCAACATCATGACGAGAGTGTGTAGTCTGTGTCAAATGCCTACAACACTGAACATGACATTGAACATACAATGTGACCCCCTATCACATGTGTCACATAAAAATGTGTGTGGCCTTCACAATGCAAGCAGACCATGACCACTGTGGGAATGGGGTCTAAACCCCCATCATCACAGTGACCAAAAGGTAAGTGTGGGGTCCATAGCTGAAGCACATTTTGAACATTGTGGCAATGGGGTCTAAACCCCCATCATCACAGTGACCAAAAGGTAAGTGTTGTCATGGAAAAAGCTGCAACTGCCAAACAGCATGGATGATTCCTGGTCACAGAACAACAAACACATCAGTGGCAAAGTAGTGGTTGTGTCCCATAGCAACATAGATTGGGTGAGGCAAACAGTGCAGTGCAAATAAAACATACCTTTGGCCATGTGCAGACAAACATCACCCATGGGGACTGACATTGTCTCCATTTATCAATTACACAATGCCAGAAGTGACCATCATAATGCAGACCCACATATCTGCACTAATGGACACACAAATGTAGATATCCTGTGGAGACTGTAGATGTGAGGTGAACAAATACCATACCATGGCAGCAATGGGACATACAAACCATGATTATTGTGCTGACTGATGACCTAGGAGTCCCAGGGACAGCATGGGAAATCCTCCAAACAACATACAGGCAATGGGACACGAAAGATATGCCAATGCAGTGGTGCAGATGCACAAACACAAACAGGCAGCCTCACACTGCATATCAAACACAACAGGTGATGGGGGGGGGGGTGCCAGTGTCCCCAGGCAACCACACAACACATGAGGAGGCCTGAATTCCAATTACACAGATGTGTATTCAGTGCCATACAAAAGTAACTCATGGATCGGATTCCCCTATGTGGGCAATCAGACATTGTTAGATGAGAGGGAGCCCAAATTACACATGTCACACAAGCTTGTAGGAACAACAACTAACACAGCAAGACACAGACCCACCACAGCACTACCCCCAGGGACCCCACATTGTGGTGACACTAGCCTGCATGATAATCCCACTGTGATGACAAAGGTAGATGTCGTTCACACTGTGAACGACAGCCATGTGTCCTGAGCAACAAACTACCATCACACCTACACAAGCACAAATCAATCAGCACGGCCTGTCAGCCAAGGCCAATATGGAGGTAGGGGTCTAGCTGTGCAACAACTCACATTTGCACACACTCAACACCACACACCTTGATCTCCACCAAAATGTGCAGCAGTGAAGCTCACATGGACTGGTGACATTGCACATGCACCCATGACAATCCCAGGGGTGGTTGTGGGAACTAAGGTGCAGAAACCCATCACACCTGGCCAGTCAACAAGACTCGTGAATGTCTGACACACTGCACAGTACGCGGTACATGCGCATGACGTGAAATCCACCCCAATCAATGGGATCCCTCTCACAGTCACACACCAATGAAGAAGCCAAGGTGACCCACAAAGAACACACGTAGACAACTTCCAACATTGCAGCTCTGACCCTGAGGAGTGGCAGCAGTCACACACACAACGTGTCACAATCACTGAAAGCTACCACAAACTGTAAATTACATGACTTGTGTAACCAACAAGTGCCAAGGGGAATCCTGACTGTGTCCCATCTGCGTTTGCCCACATCCCCAACCCTGACAACAAAGACAACTAGGGATGACAACCTGATGAACATTAGTTTGCCATGCACCCACATCACGGAGAAACCAGGTCCAAGATGCTGGATGAACACAGGACAACTCAGCAAGCATCACAAACAGGAACATCCGTAGGGACACAGCGTGTGTAGGAAGAGGGAAGGGAACACACACAGACATGCTTACACAACACACAACACGGGCCCAGGCAATGTCACGGGATTACACACTGCCATGAGGGCACTCCACTCCTGTGGAAGGTTCGCTGTGCCAAACCTTGTCTGTGCACGACTCAAACATGTCAGCAGAACACTCGGTCAGTGAGTCAACAATTACAAAACACTGAAGGCTCTGCTCACATCAGCCTGGGTACGGGAGTGTCACTTCAATCATCTGTATATATTCAAAACACGTGTCAAGCAAGTTGCACTGTATACACAGATGAGTCCTTCAACATTGATGTGCTAAAGTGCATGTCCAGTGGAGATGGGCACACAGTCAGGGAAATAGAAACATTGAACAGTGGTAAGCCCACCAGATGTGCATGAGTGTAAGCCACAGATGTTAAATTACAAATGCAAAACGTACATCCCTGTGTCAAATGCTGAACATTACACCCTCAGACTGCAGCAAAGGATGCTATGGATCCAGACTAGATTAGGACACATATCCCATGGACCACATGGAGTCCATCACAGCAACGCTTCATTTTCCTGATCTGAACACTATTACAACAGCAAATGCATGATGATACTCATCTATATCATGTACAACAAAAGCAAAACCACTAGTAAACAAAAAGACGCTTTATTCAGCCAATGTGAATGAAAAATTGAAAGTCCAAAAGAAACTAAGGCCAATGGCCAGTCCACATTCACAGTCCGAACAGGGTGACATGTGACAACTTGTCACCCATTGCTTGCCTGCACTGGTACGGACAGGGGACATCCCCCTCGGAGGGGCATACAAGGGGCAGGCCAGGCACCGCAGGGACAGGATCAGGGGATGCCAGAAGGAGGCAGTGAAGGGGTGGTGGGTGCAGGAGTGTCACCGGCAACTGCAGTGGAGGTGTCTGACTCAGTGGGGGCCGGCACCACTGTAGGGTACAAGTCAGATGGTGTGGGTGCTGGCACCACTGCAGTGGGCCGGTCAGATGGAGTGGACTGGGTCCCCACTGCAGTGCCCAAGTCAGACGGGGTGGTTGTGGACTCCACTGCAGTGCATAACTCCAAGGGAGTGGAAGGGGGGGCAGATGAGGTGGGCAGGACAGAGGGGGGGACCTGGTCTCCACACCAGTGGCACAAACAGGCTGAGCATCTGGGTTGGGGGTGGAAGAGCAAGTGGTAGGGGGGAGGGCCTAAGCTGTTTGGGGATGCAGTATTAGTGTGTGGGGGAACCTGGGGCAGGGTGTGGCGGGGGAACCTGTGGAGTGGTGGCCTGGGGGATGGAGGAGAGAGACTGTGTGGTGGAGCTGCGTGATGGTGGTGGTGGTGGTGGGGTCTTGCCCTTCCTGGTCCGGGGGGACTTCCTAATGGGGTCCTCAGTCTGCCTGTGCCTGGGGGAGGGTGTCTGGGTGTGAGGGGCACTCCCCTCTGTGTGTGATGGTAGCCTCTTCCGCCTGTACGTTGGGTCAGATGGATCTGTGGGGAAGAGGCAAAGCTCACAGAGGAAGAGCTTCTGGGAGGGAGGGGTTGCAGGTGAGGCAAGGGAAGGGGTTTTGGAGGGAGAGGTATCTGAGGACTGCGGAGTGCTCGTGGATGCGTGTGTGTGTGTCTGGGCCCCATCCCCTGTGAGTGAGGTATCAGTCCCCTGACTGTGCGTGCGTGTGTGTCTGGATTTTGGCGTGTGTGTCTGTGTGCTGCTTGTGTCTGTGCTGGTGCGTGCCTGTGCCAGTGTGTGTGTGCTTGGGACAGGTAGGGTGCTGGGGATTGTGGATGGGGCAGAGGTAGGAGGGGTGAGGGACTGTTGCAGGAGGGACACTGCTGCCATCAGTGAGGAGGCCATGGACTGATTGGTCCACTGTAGGGCAGACATGCCAGATGACATGCCCTCCATGAATGACACCAGTTGTGTCAACAGACCCGTGTGTGCATGGAGGACACTCAGCATTGTTGTCTGCCCTACATGGATCTGTTTCAGCAAGTCCACAGACTCCACACTCAGGGCAGCAGGTGCCTGGCATGAAGGAGACACGCTCCCCTATACGGGAGCCTCCACGGACATGTGGGATGGGAGCAGATGGGAGGGTGGAGATGGTGGTGGTGGCGGGGACAGACTTGCTCGATTATGTCTGTGGTCTGCTGACACCCGCCTCCACAAGGGAGTCCTCACTGGAAGTGCTGTGTTCCTTAGCCAGCCGAGGTGGTCGTAGCTGAGGTCTCCTCAGTGTGGCTCCCCTCACCCTCCGTGCCACTGGGTCCCTCGGTCTCCTCTGCAGTGGACCCAGTCTGGCTCTGCCGCTCCTCTTGGTCCATGGAGCTGTCTCCTCCTGTGGCCATGGATGTATCTGCAAACAATCAGGATAAACAGAGCAACATTAGTCACCTGTACTGACCACACACACCACAGTAAGTACAGCACATCACAGAGCAAGCCCTGCCATCATTTGCTAGACATTGCAATAAGTGCTGACACTGATTTGAAGAAGCCCATTGTCTGCCTGACAGTCATTCATGCCACTCATATCCTACCTGTCCATGCACCCATCTGTCTGGTGCCTGTTGTATGCGACTAATCATATGTGCACACATGCACCACATACACAGTTGTTGGACATCCAAGAGAACATATGGAAATGTCTCACTCCAAACACATGCCATCTCCTGCCACTGACTCAGTACATGTGTCAGGAAAAGTGATTGGCAGAGTCTCTGTCGATATGCGGGTTTTGGTTCCATCACCAGACACAATGATGTCCTCATGTCCTGATAGACAATGCGACAATGGTGTGCATGCAGGACATATCACACTACTGCTGGATCACCCTTTGCAAGTTGAATGTCATGGCACAGGCCTGTCTGGCAAGTCAGTCATAACTGTCTCCTGTCACAGGGGCAGTGCATACACACAACACCAGTCTGCACTGTGTCACAATCATGGAGGTTTTGGGAATGCAAGCTCTGTAGCTGACAGGTGCACATGTGCACCCCTGGCCACCCACATCATGAGGACTAAGATGATCCCACGTCATTCAAATGAGACATTTGAGTGACTGCAAACACAAATCCATACACATGAGCACTTCACCGTCTGATGAGAATGAACCAAAGCTGCCTGCACCTCAATGTTTCATACACCATTGTGCACAGTCAAGGGATCAGAGACCTATGCATTAACCATGTGCAGATCCTATAGTCACAACTCAGATGGCTGGCCACCCCAAATTGTTAAACACTCCAGGAGTCCAAAAAGCAAGGCCACACCACGGTGACACAGAGGCATACACCTGAGTGCACTCTTCACAATGCCCAATATGTATGCTGACATACGGGAGTGGGAGAACAGAGTGCCTTCGATGTCCGGAGTAGGCATTACAGTCCTGGTCCATGTGCAAAATGGTATTACCCTGAACACTAGGCAGGTGGCTATGCATGTGTCACACACATGATGTACATACTTCTGAGGCTCCTACCTTGGTCTCTGCTGCAGCATGGGTGTGTGGCACATACCCCAGACATGTGGTGAGTCAGAGCAGCAATTGGAACACATATTAAAGCCATACCCAGAGTACATGTCAGATCACAGGCATTATGTGAGCAATTGTACCACCCATGCAGCCCTCAACAAAGTTCCTGTAACTGATGCTGTCCCCAACTTGAACCACATGTAACTGCAAGTACACAGTACCCAAGTGACCTAAGTCACAGACTGTAAGGGCCACACCTGTGTATCAGATGAGGAGGGGGCATGACACAAGTGAGGGACATGAGTCCAGGACGACAAGACAGTCGTACTGTGGAAGTGGAACCAGGCTAAAGGAGTGCATAGAGCATGTTAGTCATAGTACCCAGAAAAGGCTAACACTTACCCCCTCCTTGCTGCTGTCTGGCCTTCAGCTGCCGATCCAGGTCAGGGAAGACCACCGCCAGAATCTGGAGCATGTGGGGGGTCAGGGTCCGGTGTCCGCCCCTCCTTCGAGGAGGCGACAGCTTCAGCTGGACCCTTGCGATCCTCCGGGTCCAGCCACGAAGGTCCTGCCACCTCTTCTGGCAGTTGCGGATCCTGCGCCTGTAGACCCCCACAGATCGTACTGCCCGGGCGATGGTCAGCCAGATCTCCTGCTTCTGGTGGGCATCAACCTGTGAGGATGACAAAGTGAAAAGGCCATTACTACACATGCAACATATCCGTGCATCACACAGTTGGATATACATGTCTCAATCACAGGGGCATATGATGTACACAGGTAGTGCAACTATGGCTATGAACAGTTGTCCAGCAGTTACTAAATGGTATCATTGCCTGGGAAGTAAAAACTTGTTGGAATGCACTGTTACTGCACTATACCTGTTCAGTGCATGCAACTACACACTTTGGGGGTGACAACTACTCAGTGAGCATGCTAGCCACTGGTGTACACACTGTAAGTCTTGCTAGTCAGACAACATGCACAATTAGTAAGGCAGTGGACAGCACACTCACCTGCTCCCCTGGTTTCCCATACAGCTTGCTGTACTGTGGAAGGAGGCTGTCCAGCAGGGCCTGGTTCTCCTCAGTGCTGAAGGCTGGGGCTCTCTCCACAGTACGTGCCATTGCAGTAGCCAGAGGATGCAGAGACAGCAGCAGTGGTGGTCGCAGATGTCGTCCTGGAGCATGTAGTGCAGGCAAGTGAGCTCTCTGGGGAACAGCCAGCATTATATATATGCTGCAGAGGCAGATACTGTCCCATGTGTCCAAAGTGATAGGTCCAAGTCGTTTGCATCTTCTGAATCTGGCCAATCCATGGAATTGCACCACTTATACACGCCTACAGCATCCTTCAAAATTTCAACTTGATGACACCCATGAATTTGCAACATTGTTGTGGGTGGCCAACTGAATTCACTGCATCCGACTCGTAAAAGCTTCGAATGCGCGTCCGTTACCATGTCAGTCCATAGCCAATGCGTGCGCACGGATCATTCCATTGCTGTACGACGCGTATTTCGTCACACAACACGCATCCGTCAACATCATATGCAATGGCCAATGCTTGCGCACGGATCGTTCCATTGCTGTACGACGCGTATTTCGTCACACAACACGCATCCGTCAACATCATATGCAATGGCCAATGCGTGCGCACGGATCGTTCCATTGCTGTACGACGCGTATTCGTCACACAACACGCATCCGTCAACATCATATGCAATGGCCAATGCGTGCGCACGGATCGTTCCATTGCTGTACTGACGCGTATTTCGTCACACAACACGCATCCGTCAACATCATATGCAATGGCCAATGCGTGCGCACGGATTGTTCCATTGCTGTACGACGCGTATTTCGTCACACAACACGCATCCGTCAACATCATATGCAATGGCCAATGCGTGCGCACGGATCGTTCCATTGCTGTACGACGCGTATTTCGTCACACAACACGCATCCGTCATCATCACATGCAATGGCCAATGCGTGCGAACGGATCGTTCCATTGCTGTACGACGCGTATTTCGTCACACAACACGCATCCGTCAACATCATATGCAATGGCCAATGCGTGCGCACGGATCGGTCCATTGCTGTACGACGCGTCCCTGTACAAGTCACTCGCATATGTCACCATGGTTGTCACAGGTGAACATATGCCAGCCACAATTACTTGCCAGGGACTCAGGGGCACACCTACAACACCGCAGCCTGTCCACACTGTATCCTAAGGCATGTAAGGCTGCATTACCTGTGTGTGTATGGGGGTCAACATGTGGTTTGTTGGGTGGCACTTGGGGGCAGCCACTCCCAGGCTGTGCACGTGTTCATGGGGACAGAATCCTTTGTGTGTTGTGCACATGACCACTGTGATGTGCAACTGTTCAGTTCAGAGCATGTGGCATGGTCACATTTCCAGGTTGTATAGGTGTATGTTATGTCACATACACCCTGAGTCCCATGTGGGATGGTATGTACGTCACAGGGTGACCCATTGCCACAATTGTGATGGCCCTCCACAGTCTGTGTGCATGTTGTGTTTCAGATGTCTCTGATTCCATGTGCACAATGGGAGACAGTCTCCACATCCACGTTGTTTGTGCATCGACTTTGATGTTGTGCGTGTGTGTGTCACAGACGTCCATGTCTGTCCTGCAGAGGCAACAGGGGCCACTACCTGTGGGAGTCATGGTTGTTTTGCTGGCGTGTACATGATACGCCATGTCATGCCAGTGTCCATGTGGCAATACAGGGTCCCTGGGAATCTACCTGTCAAAGAGCTGTGATGCCTGGGGCACATCTGTCCTCACTTGTCACTGTGGTGTGTGTTTGGAACGTGACAGCAATACATGGGTACTGTGACACAGCCTAATGATTGCCCATAGCACAACCTGGAACTTGTTGTCAACACATGTTGAACTGGAAAATGGGGAGACAAGCAGACAAAATCACGGGCACAATGACAATGGGGCAGCGAGGGGCACAGAAAGGAAAATGGGGAGACAAGCAGAAAATACGGGCACCGGGGCCACAAGCGGAGAGCGACCCTTGACCTTGCCAGGTAGGTCGCTCCCCACCACACAGCTCCGCCTGTGTTGTCTGCCCGCTGCTTCTGCAGGTAAGATCGCCCTCCGCTTGTGGCCCCGGTGCCCGTATTTTCTGCTTGTCTCCCCATTTTCCTTTCTGTGCCCCTCGCTGCCCCATTGTCATTGTGCCCGTGATTTTGTCTGCTTGTCTCCCCATTTTCCTTTCTGTGCCCCTCGCTGCCCCATTGTCGTTGTGCCCGTGATTTTGTCTGCCTTTCTCCCCTTTTTCCTTCTGTGCCCCTCGCTGCCCCATTGTCGTTGTGCCCGTGATTTTGTCTGCTTGTCTCCCCATTTTCCTTTCTGTGCCCCTCGCTGCCCCATTGTCGTTGTGCCCGTGATTTTGTCTGCCTTTCTCCCCTTTTTCCTTCTGTGCCCCTCGCTGCCCCACTGTCGTTGTGCCCGTGATTTTGACTGCTTGTCTCCCCATTTTCCTTCTGTGCTCCTCGCTGCCCCATTGTCGTTGTGCCCGTGATTTTGTCTGCTTGTCTCCCCATTTTCCTTCTGTGCCCCTCGCTGCCCCATTGTCGTTGTGCCCGTGATTTTGTCTGCTTGTCTCCCCTTTTTCCTTCTGTGCCCCTCGCTGCCCCATTGTCGTTGTGCCCGTGATTTTGTCTGCTTGTCTCCCCATTTTCCTTTCTGTGCCCCTCGCTGCCCCATTGTCGTTGTGCCCGTGATTTTGTCTGCCTTTCTCCCCTTTTTCCTTCTGTGCCCCTCGCTGCCCCATTGTCGCTGTGCCCGTGATTTTGTCTGCCTTTCTCCCCTTTTTCCTTCTGTGCCCCTCGCTGCCCCATTGTCGTTGTGCCCGTGATTTTGTCTGCTTGTCTCCCCATTTTCCTTTCTGTGCCCCTCGCTGCCCCATTGTCGTTGTGCCCGTGATTTTGTCTGCCTTTCTCCCCTTTTTCCTTCTGTGCCCCTCGCTGCCCCATTGTCGTTGTGCCCGTGATTTTGTCTGCTTGTCTCCCCATTTTCCTTCTGTGCCCCTCGCTGCCCCATTGTCGTTGTGCCCGTGATTTTGTCTGCTTGTCTCCCCATTTTCCTTCTGTGCCCCTCGCTGCCCCATTGTCGTTGTGCCCGTGATTTTGTCTGCTTGTCTCCCCTTTTTCCTTCTGTGCCTCTCGCTGCCCCATTGTCGTTGTGCCCGTGATTTTGTCTGCTTGTCTCCCCATTTTCCTTTCTGTGCCCCTCGCTGCCCCATTGTCGTTGTGCCCGTGATTTTGTCTGCCTTTCTCCCCTTTTTCCTTCTGTGCCCCTCGCTGCCCCATTGTCGCTGTGCCCGTGATTTTGTCTGCCTTTCTCCCCTTTTTCCTTCTGTGCCCCTCGCTGCCCCATTGTCGTTGTGCCCGTGATTTTGTCTGCTTGTCTCCCCATTTTCCTTTCTGTGCCCCTCGCTGCCCCATTGTCGTTGTGCCCGTGATTTTGTCTGCCTTTCTCCCCTTTTTCCTTCTGTGCCCCTCGCTGCCCCATTGTCGTTGTGCCCGTGATTTTGTCTGCTTGTCTCCCCATTTTCCTTTCTGTGCCCCTCGCTGCCCCATTGTCGTTGTGCCCGTGATTTTGTCTGCCTTTCTCCCCTTTTTCCTTCTGTGCCCCTCGCTGCCCCATTGTCGTTGTGCCCGTGATTTTGTCTGCCTTTCTCCCCTTTTTCCTTCTGTGCCCCTCGCTGCCCCATTGTCGTTGTGCCCGTTATTTTGTCTGCCTTTCTCCCCTTTTTCCTTCTGTGCCC
Organism: Calotriton arnoldi; assembly: GCA_963921515.1. Classification (NCBI taxonomy): domain Eukaryota; kingdom Metazoa; phylum Chordata; class Amphibia; order Caudata; family Salamandridae; genus Calotriton; species Calotriton arnoldi. The sequence continues at coordinate 3,089,324 of CAWUFW010001151.1, read as the reverse complement.
CTCGCTGCCCCATTGTCGCTGTGCACGTGATTTTGTCTGCCTTTCTCCCCTTTTTCCTTCTGTGCCCCTCGCTGCCCCATTGTCGTTGTGCCCGTGATTTTGTCTGCCTTTCTCCCCTTTTTCCTTCTGTGCCCCTCGCTGCCCCATTGTCGCTGTGCCCGTGATTTTGTCTGCCTTTCTCCCCTTTTTCCTTCTGTGCCCCTCGCTGCCCCATTGTCGTTGTGCCCGTGATTTTGTCTGCCTTTCCCCCCATTTCCTTTCTGTGCCCCCGCTGCCTCTCGCCATTCCCCGCCGCTGCGTCCCTGCGGCCCCGCCCCTGACTGCCCATTCGCTGCCCCTGCCTCCCGCCTCCCAGCTGCTCCTCCCTCCCACCTCCCCATAAATGGCAAGCCCGTCTGCGCCCGTCCGTGCCTGGACCGCGCCCAGCGCCAGAACCCCTGGATCCCACCGATGCAACACCACTCGACGGACCTACGACGCCGCCACACTCACCGCACTCAATGCCGGCCGGAACCCTGCCTGCTACCGAGACTCACCGAGACGCACCCACGGACCCTTCACCTGCCAAACCTGCCGATTCACCTGCCCCCGGACGTGCACCACCTCCGCCAAGTCGAGCACCAGCAGCAACCACCTGAAATGCATCCTGCTGAACACCCGCTCCGTCCACAGGCACGCCGTGGAACTCTGGGACCTGCTCGACGCAACAGCACCGGACATCGCCTTCCTCACCGAAACCTGGATGAACGCCTCCTCAGCGCCCGACATCGCCATAGCCATCCCGGACGGATACAAGATCACCCGGAGGGACCGCGTCAACCAGACGGGAGGAGGCATCGCCATCGTACACAAGAACACCATCCGCATCTCGACTAACTCCGACGAGACCTTCACCGCCGCCGAACACCTACACTTCCAGATACACACTGACCCCAAGACCACCCTCCGAGGCACCCTCATCTACAGACCCCGGGACCACGCACACTATTCAGCGAAGACATCGCAGACTTCATCAGCCCGCACGCCATGCCCTCCGCCGACTACATCCTCCTAGGGGACCTCAACTTCCACCTGGAGAACAACAACGACAGAAACACCACCGCCCTGCTGGACAACCTCGCCAACCTCGGACTCAAGCAACTGGTGAACACGCCCACCCACTACGCCGGCCACACGCTTGACCCCGTCTTCTCGTCCAGCAAGCACAACTCCTTCAGCCACGCCACCGGACTCCACTGGACCGACCACAGCTGCGTCCACTTCAGCTTCAGAAAGACTGCGACCCACCACCACCCGCAACAGGCTCCCCGCCGGAGCTGGAGCAAGATCACCGCCGAGCAGCTCACCGCCTCCCTCAGCCAGAACACACCCACCAACACAACGGACCCAAACGAAGCAGCCAGCAACCTCGCCAAGTGGCTGACCGCCTGCGCCGACGACCTCGCACCACTAAAAACCCTCCCAGCAGACCCGGAAGCAAGAAAACCCCTTGGTTCACCAACGAACTCAAGGAATCCAAGAAGAACTGCCGCACTCTCGAGAAAACCTGGCGACTCGACCAGACCATAGACAACAGGACCGCCCTCAAGCACGCCACCCGCAAACACCACCAGCTGATCCGTGCCACCAAGAAGTCGGCACTCAAAGAACGACTGGACAACAACGCCCATGACAGCAAGGAACTTTTCAGCATCGTCAAAGAGTTCTCCAACCCCAGCGCCGGAAACAACGACATCACCCCCTCGCAAGACCTCTGCAACTCACTCTCCGCGTTCTTCCACCGCAAGATCACCGACATACATAACAGCTTCGACGCACAAACCACGCACCCTACCGCCGAACCAACGCCCGCCACCACCACCCCCTGCAACTGGAGCCCGATCAGCACCGAAGACACCACCCGCACGATGAACTCCATCCACTCCGGATCACCAACCGACCCCTGCCCACACCACGTCTTCAACAAAGCCGACGCCACCATCGCACCCCATCTCCGGGACATCATCAACTCCTCCTTCCACACCGCCACCTTCCCGGAGAGCTGGAAGCACGCCGAGCTTACCGCCCTCCTGAAGAAACCAACGGCGGACCCCACCGACCTCAAGAACTACCGTCCCATCTCGCTCCTTCCGTTTCCGGCCAAAGTCATCGAGAAGACCGTCAACAGACAGCTTGCCGCCTTCCTCGAGACGAATGGATCCCTCGACCCCTCGCAGTCCGGGTTTCGGGCCAACCACAGCACCGAGACCGCCCTTATCGCAGCCACCGACGACATCAGAACCCTAACCGACAACGGGGAAACAGCTGCCCTCATCCTCTTGGACCTCTCCGCGGCGTTCGACACCGTCTGCCACCGCACCCTAGTGAAGCGCCTCAGCAACATCGGAATCCGAGAGAAAGCACTGGAATGGATCATCTCGTTCCTCGCCGGAAGAACCCAGAGAGTCCGCCTCCCCCCGTTCAGATCCGAAGCCACCGAAGTCATCTGCGGCGTTCCACAGGGATCTTCGCTCAGCCCAACCCTCTTCAACGTCTACATGAGCCCCCTCGCAGCCATCGCACGCCAACACAACCTCAACATCATCTCCTACGCCGACGACACCCAGCTGATCCTCTCCCTCACCAACGACCCCACCACCGCCAGAGCCAACCTACACGACGGGATGAGAGACGTCGCCGACTGGATGAGGAACAGCCGCCTTAAACTGAACTCAGACAAGACGGAAGTCCTCATCCTGGGCTCATCACCCTCCGCCTGGGACGACTCCTGGTGGCCCCCGGCCCTGGGCACCGCGCCCAAGCCAACGGACCACGCACGCAACCTGGGCTTCATCCTGGACTCCTCCCTGTCGATGACCAGACAAGTCAACGCCGTCTCATCTTCATGCTTCAACACCCTGCGCATGCTCCGCAAGATCTTCAGATGGATCCCCACTGAAACCAGGAAGACCGTCACCCAGGCACTCGTCACCAGCCGACTGGACTATGGGAACACCCTCTACGCCGGAACCACAGCCAAACTTCAAAAAGACTCCAGCGCATCCAGAACGCCTCCGCACAACTCATCCTGGACATCCCCCGACACAGCCACATCACCGGACACCTGAAAGACCTGCACTGGCTCCCCGTCAGCAAGAGAATCACGTTCAGACTCCTCACCCACGCACACAAGGCCCTCCACGACCTGGGCCCAAAGTACCTCAACGACCGCATGACCTTCTACACGCCCACACGCCAGCTACGATCAACCAACCACGCCCTCGCCACCGTACCACGCATCCGCAGAACCACCGCCGGAGGAAGATCCTTCTCCTACCTGGCAGCCAAGACCTGGAACTCCCTCCCCACTCACCTTCGGCGAACCCAGGACCATCTCTCCTTCAGGAAGCAGCTCAAGACCTGGCTGTTCGAGCAGTAACTTACCCCCTCCCCCAGCGCCTTGAGACCCTCCCGGGTGAGTAGCGCGCTCTATAAATGCCGTGATTGATTGATTGATTGAACTGAGATGTTAGATGATGGCCATGTAGGTGCCATATATGTCCATACAGAACGGCACACACATCAAGTACTTGTGTCTCGTAATGATGTATCATGTGATATTGAGTATGGTCAATGCCACATATGTGGGGTGACTGACAATCTTTCTTTGTTCACCTATGTACTGCAGGGCACCAGCTGTCCATAGACCATTCCCTGACCTTGCAACCATGGTGGAACGTGACTGCATCCGACGGTACCGCTTCAACAGGCCGCTGATTGAGGAATTGGCGGGGCGGTTGGCCCCACATTTGCTACCTGGCCGGCCATACCCTACAGCGCTGACCCCCAAGGTGAAGGTGATGGCAGCCCTACACTTCTTTGCCACCGGTACCTTTCAACACACTGTGTCGTCTGCTGGTGGGATGTCACAGACCATGTTCAGCCGTGTGCTACGCGATGTTTTGGAGGCAATGTTAACATACTTGAACCAGTACATCTATTTCCCTAAACGTCAACAACTCACTGACGTCAAGAGTGACTTCTATGCCCTGGGGAGGATGCCACATGTCATCCGCTCCATTGATGGGACACATGTGGCTTTGGTACCACCACAGGCACATGAGCAGGCATACAGGAACAGGAAAATTTTCCATTCTATCAATGCTCTGGTGGTATGTCTTGCAGATATGAGCATCTCACATGTGTGTGCACGTTTCCCCAGTTCTGCACACAATGCCTACGTGATGAGGAGTAGTCGCATCCTGAGGATGATGTCACAGATGCAGAACCAGCGTGCCTGGCTTGTCGGTGTGTACTGACTTTGTACCATTGTGTGTGTTCTGCAATGTTGTATTCCACCCTCTTTTCCAACTCAGCTAATGTGCAATTGTCTGTATGTAGGTGACTCCGGATACCCCAACATGCCGTGGTTGCTGACACCCCTCAGGAACCCTGTGACACGAGCCCAGATGCGCTACAATGAGGCACATGGTCGGACCAGGAGAGTGATCGAGCGGACATTTGGTGTCCTGAAGAGCCGCTTTCGCTGCCTGGACAAGACAGGAGGGGCCCTCCCATATGCCCTTGCAAAGGTGTGCAAGATTTTCATCGTCTGCTGCATGCTACACAACCTGTCAGTGCGGAAGGAGTTGCCTCTCATCCTGGATGACGATGACCAACATCCGCCACCTGTGGAGGATCCTGGCCTGGGCCACGATGCCAGTGATGATGATGATGATGAGGGTGATGTCCGCACACAGCTCATCACCACCTTCTTCAGCTGAATGTGAGTATACAGAGATGTTATGTCAATGATTTGAGTTTGCATGATATGTGTTGGTGGTGCTCTGTTGCTGTTTGAGTGTGGCCATGTGCTACTTGACTGGATGCGTGCAGCGATGTGTCCTTACAGGTAGTCTGTACTCCCCAACAGTGTTGACATGCTAACTTGGTTTTGTGTAGGTATCTTGTGACATGTATTGGGCATGAGTATTGCAGTTCTGTCCTGTTCTTCAGTGCTTTTAACTGTGTGTCATGTCTGTCCTTCACAGGGTACTTTCAGAGTTGTTTGGTCAACTGTGATCCCCGACACCATGATTCAACTTCCAGGGTGGAAGCAGTCGTTTCCCTACAGGTGATGTGCCACACACCCCTGGACATTATTTCTTCAACACTTGTTGACTGTGTGGCCACTGCCACGTGGGATTACCTTGCATCTGTAGTGGAAACAACATGTTGCAAATGTGTAATAAACCTGTGCTTCACTTTGGGATGTGCGTTGTCTGTGGTCACACATCTGACTGACATTTGCTTACTGCACCTGTGGGCTAGTTAACACAGACTCTGAATAGGTGTGGTGTCTGTGCATTCCACTGTATTTCCTGGCAACATCAGTGTAGGCGATGAGTCAGATGGCCCTGGTGTGTATGTGTTGTGTTGCCCTAGTGGTGTGTCTCCCTCATATGTGTCACGTCGCCATGACTCACATGACGGTGTTGGAATTGCTGTAGCAGTTAGCATGCACAGTGTCATTTAGCAGATCATCATCTCCATGACAAAATACCACGTTGGAATCACAACAGAGGCAAGTATGGTGTATTAGTGAGTTTATTTACATACATGTGTGAGGATAGTGCACAGGATGGTGGGTGCTGTACATTGGGATTGGAATCCAAAGTTCCCAGATGAGTTGGAAGTGTTGGTAGCAGAAATGTCCTGAGTAAAGTCCACAGTCATCTGATACATTAGTCCAACTTAAACTCCCCATGTCATGTGGGAGAGTTGGGTTGCATTCGACAGGGTGAACAGTTTGCACACAAAGGAGAATTTCCAGAACAGGTGTTGGGTTCCTGGGGGATGTACATGGCCATCTGCCTCTCAGTTGCCCTTCCTCGGATCACCCCTCTTCTTTCTGGGGGGACCCTCACGTGCAGGCCGCTGCGGTGCAGAGGACTCTCCACCAGAGTCATCCTCCCTCCCTGTGGCAGTTGCAGTTGTTGCGGCACCAGATGTTGTGGGCACACAGGGAGGTGTGGACATGTTGGTGCTAATCTGGCAGAGGCATGTCAATATGTCCCTCTGCACCGCTGTCAGTTCTTCCAATGTGTCCCACTTGGACTCCATGCCAGACATGTGTGTCTCCACACGGGACATGTGGGAGTCCAAGCGGGCATGATGGGCAGCCTGCTGTTGTTGAATGTCCTTGAGGATCCCCACTACCTGGCAGACCTCTCCGGTGCTATTCTGGTACGCATCTGCAATGCGTACCAGTTGTGGGTCATCATGCAGTCCAGACCCCTCTGCAAACAGCGACCTCTGCCTACCACCCCTCCCACCACCCCTGGCCACACGTGCAGGACCTGTGGTGGCATGCACAGGTGACCCTAGGCCCCCTTGGGGGTTGGTACTGGGGTTGTTGTCCGTTGCTTCCCGGGGGGCCGGGGTCCCTGTGCTGTTGTCATTCAGTGTCCTTGGTCTGTCCGTGTCGGCGGGGTGGTCTGTGTGTTGGCAGATGTTGGAGGAGTGGGTGCAGGGGGTGCAGATGGTGGTCCTGCTGGTGCTGCATGATGACTCACACCGGAGGGGCCAGGTAGGTCTTCGCCATCCGAGGAGGGCAGAGGCTGTTCCACACCAGAGAGCTCAGGGGCCACCGGAGCCTGGGACAGGGACTCCTCATCATCTGCTGCTGTGTCCCCATCATCACCTCTGTTTGGAAGAGACACACAATGTATGTTATGTTTCTACAGGCATCAATGGTTCAAACACATGACAGTTGTGACTGTACATCTGGATGCTGGCCTGTACACATTGCATTGTCCTAAGTTGTCATACAATACAGAGGTTGATATTGTTGTAACACATTGTCCTGCCAACCTGAAGCATTTCAATGTGAATGTTGAGGTGTGTGCATGACCAGCTCATGTGTTGATTGGCTGTACATGGCCCTTGCTACTCAAGGGCCATCACGTGCCTGACACAGGTGTGTCATCCTTGTCCACATTTGTCCTTTAACAGGGACATACGTGCAATTCCACTTAGGATATCTTTCAAGATTGGGACATGTGTGGTGGCAGTTTTTGCCAGTCTTTGTGCGTCACATTGGTGTGTCTGGACAACATGGTCACAGTCCGGTATGCCTGGGATCTCTTGGGAGTATCTGTGTTGTTGTCTGGGTTCCTAGTTCACGTCTCATTTCATACAAGTGATGTTGTTAACGTAGCTAATGATGTTGTTGCTGAGTTTTGTATGTGCAAACGTGATTAATCTTGTCCATGTCCTCCATGGTGATAAGGATTGGGCACGGCAGCTCTCTGGCTTTTCCATTGTCATGACAGTGATGGCCAGTGGTGTGTGTTGCAGTTCTGCTGCTGTGAGTAGCATGTCTCCTCAAATGCAGTCCAGCTTGGTGCTTGTGTCTACAGTGTCTATGACAGTGAGTGGTGTGTTGTGTGAAGGATGCATATGTTGCCGAACGATGTGGGAGTGGAATGCAGATCACACCCGCAACTTGTGTGACTGACACCATGGTACAGTGTCCGGTATATTGGTGTGTCCATTGCATTCACTGTCAGGTGTCCCCTGTCAATGATGTCTCTGTGACTTCCTGTGTGTTTTGTGCTATGTAGTTTGTCTGATTCTCCACAGTTGTCATCTGCAAGTCACACCTTCACAGCCAGGCCAGGGGGCACCCAATGGACACTGCATCCCCTGACAGTGTGTGTAAACATAGAGTTGCAATGGCTGTGAGTGTGTACGTGTTTGGGTTGGCCAGTGCATGGGTGTGAATTGCAGGCACATCATTTCTCATGCCCATGTGTCAGCCATCTTGCCAGGGCTTTTACTTTGGGAGTGACTGGTCCCACGTGTGCAATGTGTTTTTGCAGAGTAGGTGTGTGTATGGCCAGCATTGGTGGTATTTGGTTGACATCCGGACCTCCTTCTCCCCCAGCCCAGTTATCCCACCATGAAGCATGCCACCCTTGCAGTGGGTGCAGGTTAACTCTCAGGATGTCAGTCAGTGCTGTCCTGTTGTTGGTTGGTGCACAGTTCCCAGCAGGGCCTTGTGCTCCCCACAACAGAGCACCATTGTCAGACATCTTTGAAGTGGCTTTTCACTCCCTGTGAGGTGTGCATGCTTCAGTGTGAGCTTGCCGGGCCATGCAGGTGGGGGATGTTGAGCTGTGACTACCACTCCCATCATGCTATTGCCTACACCCCCCTTCCCAGCATGCCCATACTTCCTTCCTTTTGAGTCGACTTCACTGTGTGTGAGTGTGACAGCAATGGCAAGATGGCTGACAGTGTGGTCCTGTTGCTTGTTGGTGCACAGTTCCCAGCAGGGCCTTGTGCTCCCCACAACAGAGCACCATTGTCAGACATCTTTGAAGTGGCTTTTCACTCACTCTCTTGTAGAGCACGGTCCCAGGTGTGTTGTTTGGAGTTAGTGGAAGTGGTGTGTGTGTAAGGGCCTGCTGGTAGCTGTAGTCGGAGCTGGCACTCCTCCTCCCCCCAGGCCAGACATCCCACCATGAAACGTGTTTCCATTGCAGGTAGTGCAAGTTGGTTGTCAGGATGTCAGTCAGTGGTGTCCTGCTGTTGGTTGGTGCACAGTTCCCAGCAGGGGCTTGTGCTCCCCACAACAGAGCACCATTGTCAGACATCTTTTAAGTGGCTTTTCACTCCCTGTGAGGTGTGCATGCTTCAGTGTGAGCTTGCCGGGCCATGCGGGTGGGGGATGTTGAGCTGTGACTACCACTCCCATCATGCTATTGCCTATACCCCCTTCCCAGCATGCCCATACTTCCTTCCTTTTGAGTCGACTTCACTGTGTGTGAGTGTGACAGCAATGGCAAGATGGCTGACAGTGTGGTCCTGTTGTTTGTTGGTGCACAGTTCACAGCAGGACCTTGTGCTCCCCACAGCTGAGGCCAGTGTCAGACATCTTGGAAGTGGCTTTTCACTCCCTGTGAGGTGTGCATGCTTCAGTGTGAGCTTGCCGGGCCATGCGGGTGGGGGATGTTGAGCTGTGACTACCACTCCCATCATGCTATTGCCTACACCCCTCTTCCCAGCATGCCCATACTTCCTTCCTTTTGACTCTGCTTCCCTGTGGGGTAGTGTGCCTGTGCTGACAGGATGGCTGAAAGTGTTGCCCTGGCGTTTGTTTGGCTACAAGTCCCAAAAGTGTCCCTGTGCTTCACACAGCATAACCCAGTGTGGTAGTTCTTTGTGGGATATTTAATTAGCGTGTGAGGCAATGCATTCTCCCAGGTGAGTTGTGTGGAGTTTGTGTTAAGGGGGTGTGTGAGAAAAGCTGCTGGTAACTATGGTCAGAGCTGTCAGTCCTCCTTCCCACCCAGCCAGATATCCCACCATGGAACGTGCTTCCATTGCAGGGAGTGCAAGTTGGCTTTCAGGATGTCAGGCAGTGGTGTCCTGCTGTTGTTTTGAGCACAACACCCAGCAGGGGCTTGTTCTCCCCACAGCAGTACCCAGTGTCAGCCATCTTGTCAGTTCTTTTCCACTCCCTGTGATGTGAGCATGGTTCAGAGTGGTGTTGATGGGCCAATTGTGAGGATGACCAATATCTGTGACTACAACTCCCATCATGCTATTGGCTACACTCACTTCACCAGCATACACACAATTCCTTCCTTTCAGTCAGCTTCCCTGTGAGGTGGTGTTCTAGTGGTGGCAAAATGTCTGACAGTGTTTGTTGGTTAGATTTGTGCCACTGCCTTGCTCAATTTGTTGTTAGGTTTGTACATGTCATGACACAGTTACATATCACTATGAGATGGCAGGTATTGTGTTTGTCTGACTAGCATACACATCTTGGGATGATTATCTTTTGGTTACTGTGGCTTTGCTAACGGTGCACGGTTTCTCTATCCCCTTGACAGTGATGTGTGTGTATTGTCACACAATATTGGGTATATTGGTTGTGTACTTACCAGGCTCTGGGATGTCTGACAGTCCATGTACGCTCTCTGGTGGTAGGATCGCCCGCACCTTCTCCTCCCAGGACCTGAGGTATACTGGTTTGGCAGGAGGGCCACTGCCGGTGCGATGACTCAAGGCGTATTCCTTCTTGAGTAGGTCCTTGACCCTCCGGCGCACGTCATACCACCTGTTCTGGATGTCTTCCTTTGTGCGCAAACATGGTGATTGTGCGTTCACCCTGTCGATGATCCTCTCCCACATCTTGGTTTTCTGCGACATGGGGGTCTGTTGGACCAATGTACCAAACAACTGTGGCTCGCCTCTTAGGATTTCATCTACCAGGACTTCAAATTCACTGTCTAGGAACTTTGGATTCTTCTTTGGGGGCATGGTGATGGGTGGTGGTGGGGATTGATGTGTGTGTGAGTGTGCAAGTGAGGGTGGGTGAGTGTCAGTTTTGCTGGGTGTATGTGAGGGTGCTATTAGGGAAGTGCTAATGGTGTGTGGCTTGTGTGATGGATGAGTTGTGAGTGTGTCTGTGGTTGCTGTCTGATGGTGTTCTGTGCTGGCAGGTCAGTTGAATTTGCAAAGGATCATGGTAGGGATTTGTGGCCTTTATATGGGTGGAGTTGTGGGTGTGTCTTTGTTCCATGTTTTTTCCCCCAGTATTTATTGACTTTGTCATTGCTTCTTTGGCCCTTTTTTTGTATTTTTTCCTTTGTATTTTTTGGGCATGTAGGAGACGTTCTTCTGACCGAGTTGGATGCTGCAGTTGTCTCGTGCGAGCTTCTCCGAGTCTTTCACACTGTCTTTCTGCTGGGTTTCATGTGCAGTGTACGCGTCGGTCACGGAGTATTGGGTTGCTTCGGCTCCCTGTTTTCTATGCGTGTCGGTCGTACGGCTCGAGCTCCGTGCGACTCGGTCTGGTTTTACACGCATTGCATCGTACTGCGCGGGTCGGAGTTCGCGGGTAAGTATCTGTCGGGTTCATTCCTGGTGCGTGTCGGTCGGTTCGATTCGCGTAGATTTTCCGGCCGGATGGCTGCTTTCCGTGCGGTTCGGTCGTTCGGCTTGTGTTCCGTACGAGTCGGTCGTAATTCACATGCATAGCATCGTACTACGCGGATCGGACAGCGCCGGTACGTGTCGGTCGGACTACATTCCCGTACCGAGTCGGTCGGTACTTTTTCCGGCCTGAATCGGAATCGGCCCCTATGTTTGGGATATTCGCGTATGCTGAGATTGTGTGCAAGTTGGTCTGCCTTGGTGTTGCAGTCCTGTAGGGTACTGCAATTGCGGTGCAGCCGTTGAAACTGTCCAAAAAGTAGGTTGTCTCTAAGGGCTTTTGGATGGTGGCTGCTGTATAAGAGAAGACTATTCCAGTCTGTGGGTTTTTTGTAAACTTTGGTGGTAAGCTGACCATTTGTTAATGTAATCATGAGGTCTAGAAATGGAATGTTGTTATTCGATATGGTATTGTAGAAGCGGAGGTAAGGATTTAGGGTGTTCATCCATTCACAAAAGTTTTCACATGTCACCCTTTTGCCTTTCGAAAAAATATCAGAATGTCATCATTGTATCTACGCCATAATAATATGTTGGCATTGTAGGGGTTAGATTCATGGAATATCATCTCCCTTTCGAAAGCTGCCATGTAAAGGCAGGCCAGACTCGAGGCAAATGTGCTTCCCATAGATGTCCCCTGGGTCTGGTGATACAGTTGCTTTTTTAATTGAAAGAAGTTTTCAGTTAGGGTTAACGTGGCACACTCCATGATGAAGCTAACTGGTGTGGGTGAATGCCAGTTCTCAGCTAGTAGGGCACTCTCTACCACCTTTAATGTAGCTGTCTGGAGAATGTTAGTGTAGAGCGCCTCTACTTCCAAAGTAACCAACAGTTCAATCTCATTTGTGGTCTAGATGTTCTCAATGAGCCGTAGGACATCCCTAGTGTCCTGTAGGAATGAGGACGTTTTTTGTACCACTGGTTGTAGAAAGTGGTCGCAAAAGTGGGACAGGGGCTCTAGAAGGGAGTTAATCCCTGACACAATCAGTCGTCCAGGTGGCGGATGGAGACCCTTATGAATTTTCGGTAAGATATAGAAGTAGGGAATCCTAGGTTCCCTGTTAATAAGGAAGTCAGCTTTGTTCCTACTAATCCAACCCTGAGTTTCTGCCGTAGAGACCATGGCAGTAATCTGTGTGGTCAATCGACCGGATGGGTCACTAGCAATAGGGGTGCAATAGTGTTAATTGGCCAACTGTCGGTTACATTCATCGTCATAGTCCATAGTGGACATAATCACAGTGGCCCCTCCCTTGTCTGCTTGCTTGATAGTGATCTTCTGATCATTGGCCAAAGAATTCACAGCCTCGAGTTCTAAGGCTGAGAGATTGTGGAAAGGAGTTTTTGCTATCACCTCTAGTAACTTCTTTTAGAACTGCTTGTTTGAATGTTAGAATTTTGTTGGGTACCATGCTGGCATTGGGGCTGAACTTGGATGGATTATGTAGCCTAGTGTCCGTCTGCTCTTGAGTCGGTTTGCCCTGGAAGAAAGACCGCAGGTGTATCTTTCGGAAAAGGTTTTGTAGTTCACAGTTGTCCCGGAATTTGTCGGTTCTGGGCGTAGGCACAAACCCTAAGCCCTTCTTTAGGACTTTAGTTTCTATCTCAGTGAGAGCACTGGGAGAAAAATTGACTATCAGTTTTTCTTCCCTGATTGACTCCAGGTCTGCACTGTCTGTTAAGGCGGCTCTTGCCACTGTACCCATTTTTGGTTTCCTTGTCTGCGACCTCTTCTTCTGTTCCAGCCTCTGTCTAAAAAAGAAGGCGTAGGAGTATGAGGGAAGAATTGTTGTGGGCCCTGTGGTAACATGGGTATTGCCAATAGGCAGGTCCTTGATATGGGGGTTGCCCGTACCCAAAAACAGGTGGCCGTAGACCTGTTCTTGGTTCATTGCTGCCCCAGCTGTCATTGCTAGAGTTACTGTTAGATGAGGAATTTCTACTATGTGAATTTTGACTTTCGTCTGATGAATTATCACCTCCACTGCGTGTGTAGTCCTCTTTAAGATAGGGATACACTTTCTCCTTGTCAAAGTTTTTAATGTCCTTTTGTACTTTTGTTTCTTCAGGTAATCTTTGTTTTCAGTAATTTCACTATTGATTTCAGCTTGGTTTTGTAAGCTGTTATCAGAATTCCTGTCTTTTTTGTTGGATATAGTACGGCTGGTCCGGCCGTGGAACTGCCCGCTGCATAAAAGCGGATCCGCTGACTACGACTACGTGTCATTATGGACTGGTGGTTTTCTTGATGTAGGCGATGGTATTGGCAGGGAGCAGGCTGATACATGGACACCAACCCACTGTGGTAAAAAACCTTGGCTTAAAACTGTGAGCAACACGAAGACCCACTGGGGTAACACATTGCAGCACTACAAATACCTGGTTGCTCGGAGGCCCTTTGGGGGCGGGACATCGTTATTAATTTAAAGGAGTGACTGCAATTCTCGTTGTTGACTGCATGCCGAGCCTGTGACCAAGGGCGTGGTAGCCCGAAACGCGTCAGGCCATAGGTTGCATCTCATTAGTACCATTTTAACACCCAACTATAACAATAAGTAACAGAAAGGTGATCAGTTAAGCTTTGCAAAGGGCTTTCCATCTCGTGGTAACATGTGTTGCTGCATTTTTTGTAACTTTCAAACCATTTGAGCTAGAAACAAATTGATTTTTGGGTAAAATCTGCAGATTATGCTGCAGATGATGGATTATGTGGGAAATGAGGCAAATGTATAATTATGCGAAAATCCCAGCGGACGCACAATCACATAATTCCAATGGCCCTGGCTATTAGTTGCTTTGGACAGAAATAGATTCACACTGATCAGAGTAAACAATAGTAAAGCTGCAACCACGTGCCATGTGTAGCAGACTTAACTTGGCTGAATAAAGTGATATGGTAATTCGGATCAGCATGAAATTAAATTGGTACATGTCTACATGTCTACCAGCTTTAATTTCACCCCAGACATATTGACAGGGCTGCATCCTGTTAGTATGGTGGAGAAGCAAAATGGCTGCTATATGTTAGGGTCATCAACCCTGGAAGAGCTCCAGAAAATGTGCGTACAGCGCATTTGGACCAACTGCATCAATGTTATCAGTGAACGGAGCATTGGCCTCATATGAAAAACAAGACCAGTTACCTATTAAGTGACAAATTCAGCCTGGGGACAGCATCTCTTTATCTGTACAGCAGGTTGTAGCTTGGGGGCCCTTGCTGGACCATATATCAGGTATTATAGCAAGAGCAAGTAGGAGCATCACAAAGATCAGTCTGCGAGATACACAGTTTAATCGCAATACGCACACACATTGGAGGTTGGAATATCTCAAATTCAAGCAAGCCTTCATCCCTTCAAAGCAGAAAAAGGAGCAGAATCTTTTCTATTGCACCTGTACAACATCAGAGGCCGTACAGTGTGATGTCTTGAGGCTCGTGGTACAGGGAAACAATTGGAGCCTGCGTAGGGGACGCCCACAGAGCAGCAGAGAGATAGGCACCGTGTAGTAGTGGGTTTTCTTTTCAGCTTCTTGGCTAAATCAGTTACAGTTATTTAATGGTAAATCCAGTCAAGAAACAACATTTTTGCGATACGTGGTTCTACCCTGTATTCTGGCCAGGAAATCTTTGGTATCACCCACTGTTTGGAGGTGATGTGTTGATGACACCTGGCAAAGTCGCCCTTCTGACATGCCCTTTGTATAAATAGCAGGTAACCTTGGAGCTGCAGCACTGAACGGACCATAGACGGGGAGAACAACAGCTAGTGCTGAAGCTGGAGACACCGAGAGGCCTAAAGAGCTCATCGGCTGACTAGGTCGCTAAGAGGAAGAGGTCAGGAGTGTGTGGAAAACGAGACAATGGTGAGTGAAAACGAAACTGAAAACTAAACTGAAATTGAACTGAATACTGACACCCCAGTCTGCAATCATCCTTAAGTCCTTCACCGCATCCACCGTTCAGAATCTCTAATTCAAAAACACCCCCTTAAGTCCTACTTCTTCTAATCCAATCACTTCCCTTCCATCCCTTCTTATGTAAAATGCTCTTGCCTACGCGAAGCAGAGCAGAATTGTGTTAGCAGCTCCCTCTGTCCAAAAGTAATGCCCTCTCCAGCAGGAGGCAGGGAGCCAGCAGGGACCATGGGGTCATCAGGCTCCCCTGCGGTCCCTATCGTGAAAAAACTGGGTGCCTCTATGGATGATTCAGTGGGTGCGTGACTGACTTTGTGTCTGGAAAAGCAGACATAACTATAACTACCCAGTGGCGAGTGCCACTGGTGTGTGTATATATATATATATATTTATATATATATATATATTAACTACTGGCGGTCGCCAGTAGGTAGTTATAGTTAGGACCTAGTTTCCATAGGAAAAGCGTTTTTTGTTTTGCCAATAACTTTAGCGTCGTTTGACAAATGTTCGCGAAATTTTCAAAACTAATGGCCCGTCTTAGTCAGCTCTTGTCCTGAAAGTTTTGGGGTGATTCGTCAAGCGGGGGCTGAGAAAAAATGGGGGGTCCCAAAACGCGTTTTACCCATGTTAATTTCCATAGGAAAAATTGGAACAGGCTACAGCCCGAACTGCTGAACGGAATTACACCAAACTTGGCAAAAAGGTAGGTCTTGGTTCAGAAAGCGACCTTTTTTTTAAATGGTGTAAATCCGTTCAGTAGTGCCTGAGAAATTAAAAAAAGAAAAATATCGATATTTGAGCACCGAGGAGGGTTCGCGAACCCTCCCGGGCACGATCTGACTTCTGATTGGCTGCCAACACTCTAAACCAGAATGTGTTGGCAGCCATCTTAGTAAAAAAAAGGTTAAAAAACATGAAAAGGGGGCAGTGTAGAAACACCCTGACTCTCTAGGCCTGCGCAGGGGGCCTAAAAAAAAAGTATTTTTTTTAAAAATCGGCAGAATTCGCGCTGGGTGCCCGAATCCTGCTGAGAAAATTTTTTAAAAACGAAGCACGGACTCCCGCGCTTCGTTATTTGTAAGCCCCCGGGTGCAATGCCAAATTATATAGTGGGCCTGCGGGGCCCCCGCAGCCCCGGGGACCGCCACCTCACCGGGGCTATAGTAATTATATGCGGGGGGCACACGGCCCCCCCGCAGCCCCAGGGACCGCCACCTCCCCGGGGCTTCATTTACATAGGCATGGGGGGGCACGCGGCCCCCCCGCTGCCCCGGGGACCACCACCTCCCGGGGCTAAAAATGTGTGGGGGGGTCCTCACGGACCCACCAAGCCCCGGGGACCGCCACCTCCCCGGGGCTTTCTACAATTATTTGCGGGGGGCCTCGCGGGCCCCCCCAAGCCCCGGGGACCACCACCTCCCCGGGGCTTTAGAAACATTGAGAGGGGGGCCACGCAGACCCCCTCCTGGAGCCCTCCATGGCCCTGGGGACCGCCACCCCCCAGGGCCAGCTCCTGCAATGTCCCGGGGTGCCCACCCCCGGGACATTGCTGTTTGCTATGGCAGAGCGGGAGCACGACTCCCGCCCTGCCATAGCAAACTCTGCTTTGCTTCATTGAAGCAAGAGCAGGGAAACCTGCTCTCGCTTCAATGAAGCGAAGCAGGATTGCTTTTGAGCAAGGGGAGCTGCATGTCAGCAGCTCCCCTTGCTCAAAATCAATGCCGGCTCCCGCAGGAGGCGGGGAGCCGGCGGGACCGTGGGGGCATTGGGGCTCCCCCCACGGTCCCCAACGGAGAGGCCAGGCCCCGGGGTATGGGGTCCCCGGGGCCAGAAGTGGCCTGGGAGGGGAGCCACACAGCCCCCCTCCCCTGCAATTAATAAAAAAAATAAAAAAATAAACTGAAAGACCGGCCCCGGGGTATGGGGTCCCCGGGGCCATAATTGGCCTAAGGAGGGGGGCCACGTGGCCCCCCTCCTAAAAAAAAAACACAGGCTGGCCAGGCCCCGGGGGATGGGGTCCCCGGGGCCAGAAGTGGCCAAGGGAAGGGGGGCCACGCGGCCCACCTCCTGTAACAATTTTATTTAAAAAAAAAACAAAAAACAAAGCAATGCCCCGGGGGATGGGGTCCCCGGGGCCATTATAGGCCTCAGGAGGGGGGCCACGTGGCCTCCCTCCATTAAAATATTTTTAAAAAAGTGTTTCTGGCCTTGCCCCGGGGGATGGGGTCCCCGGGGCCAAAATTGGTCTCGGGAGGGGGGCTGCGCGGCCCCCTTCCCGTTTTTCTCTTTTTTTTTATAAAAAAAAAACAGGGGTCAGGCCCTGGGGGATGGGGTCCCCAGGGCCCCAAAAATAGTAAGAGAAGGGGGGCCACACAGCCCCCCTTCTAAAAAGTAAATTTAAAAAAAAACGGCATCACGCCGGAGGCCCCGCCCCCTCCCTGCAGCACTCTGCAAACGCACCCCCTGGCGCGTTCTAAGTTGGTGGGTTAAGTCCGCTAGAATACTGAGGGTCCCTGGGGGCCAACTAAATCACCAGGTATCTTCAGTAAGCACCACAGAGCTGCGTTGCAGAGAGGTGGTCTGAGGCCATACCCCTTTTTACACCTCTCTGCAACGCAGCTCTGTGGCGCTTACTGGAGGTGCCTGGTGGGCTAGTTGGCCCCCAGGGACCCTCAGGATTCAAGGGGACTTAATCCCCCAACTTACAATGCGCCAGGGGGCGCGTTTGCACAGTGGTGCAGGGAGGGGGAGGGCTTGACATAACAAGTGTGCAAATGCACCCCCTGGTGCATTGTAAATTGGGGGATTAAGTCCCCTTTAATCCTGAGGGTTCTTGGGGGCCAACTAGCCCACCAGGTACCTCCAGTAAGCGCCACAGAGCTGCGTTGCAGAGAGGAGGTCCGAGGCCATGCCCCTTTTTACACCTCTCTGCAAGGCAGCTCTGTGGGGCTTACTGGAGGTATCTGGTGGGCTAGTTGGCCCCCAGGGACCTTCAGGATTCAAGGGTACTTAATCCCCCAACTTACAACGCGCCAGGGGGTGCGTTTGCAAGGTGGTGGAGGGAGATGGCGGGCCTGATATAACAAGTGTACAAACACGCCCCCTGGCGCGTTGTAACTTGGGGGATTAAGTCCCCTTAAATCCTGAGGGTCCCTGGGGGCCAACTAGCCCACCAGGTACCTCCAGTAAGCACCACAGAGCTGCATTGCAGAGAGGTGGTCCAAGGCCACGCCCCTTTTTACACCACTCTGCAAATGCAGTTTCTGGTGCACTGGTGGTGGGGCTATGAGGTCCTCTTGTGTCCTGAGGACCTTAGGACACAAGTGGACTTCATCCTCCGAGCAGCAGTGCGCCAGAAGCCACATTTGCAGCATGGTGTAAAAAGGGGCGTGGCCTCGGAACACCTCTCTGCAACGGCAGCTCTGTGGCGCTTACTGGAGGTACCTGGTGGGCTAGTTGGCCCCCAGGGACCCTCAGGATTCAAGGGGACTAAATCCCCCAACTTACAATGCGCCAGGGGGTGCGTTTGCACAGTGGTGCAGGGAGGGGGCGGAGCCTGATATAACAAGTGTGCAAACATGCCCCCTGGTGCGTTGTAACTTGAGGGATTAAGTCCCCTTCAATTCTGAGGGTCCCTGGGGGCCAACTAGCCCACCAGGTACCTCCAGTAAATGCCACAGAGCTGCGTTGCAGAGAGATGGTCCGAGGCCACGCCCCTTTTTACACCACTCTGCAAACGTGGGTTCTGGTGCACTGCTGGTGGGGCGATGAGGTCCTCTTGTGTCCTGAGGACCTCAGGACACAAGTGGACTTCATCCTCCGAGCAGCAGTGCGCCAGAAGCCGCGTTTGCAGCATGGTGTAAAAAGGGGCGTAGCCTCGGAACACCTCTCTGCAACGCAGCTCTGTGGCACTTACTGGAGGTACCTGGTGGGCTAGTTGGCCCCCAGGGACCCTCAGGATTCAAGGGGACTTAATCCCCCAACTTACAACGCGCCAGGGGGTGCGTTTGCACAGTGGTGCAGGGAGGGGGTGGGTCCTGATATAACAAGTGTGCAAACACGTCCCCTGGCACGTTGTAACTTGGGGGATTAAGTCCCCTTCAATCATGAGGGTCCCTGGGGGCCAACTAGCCCACCAGGTACCTCCAGTAAGCACCACAGAGCTGCGTTGCAGAGATGTGGTCCGAGGCCACGCCCCTTTTTACGCCACTCTGCAAACGTGGCTTCTGGTGCACTGCTGGTGGGGCGATGAGGTCCTCTTGTGTCCTGAGGACCTCAGGACACAAGTGGACTTCATCCTCCGAGCAGCAGTGCGCCAGAAGCCACGTTTGCAGCGTGGTGTAAAAAGGGGCGTGGCCTCGGACCACCTCTCTGCAACGCAGCTCTGTGGCATTTACTGGAGGTACCTGGTGGGCTACTTGGCCCCCAGGGACCCTCAGGATTCAAGGGGACTTAATAGGGACATTATAGTTAGAAATTAGCATTTAAAAAACCTTAGAAATTCACTGAAAAAACTATAGGTTTTAGGGACGTTATAGTTAGAAATTAGCATTTAAAAAACCTTAGAAATTCACTGAAAAAACCACAGGTTTCAGGGACGTTATAGTTAGAAATTAGCATTTAAAAAACCTTAGAAATTCACTGAAAAAACCACAGGTTTCAGGGACGTTATAGTTAGTTGGACATTTCACTCGTACAAAACCAGAGAAATTCGGCCATTATAGTTAGTAGAGCTAACTATAACTCGCGCCCCGCAATGCACTGCTGATGACATCACATATTACATCACTCATGACATGGTCAGTGACATCACTGATGACATCACTGATGACATCTCAAATTACATCACTGATGACATCATCCAGTGAATGTGTGCTTCTTTAAAGTTGTTTTATATATATATATGCCAAGGTGTATTGAAGAATGAGTGGGTGTATAAGTGTCTGAATGGATGATTTAGTAGGTGCGTGACTGATTGTATAACTGACTGATTAAGTGTATCTTACTGAATGCATGGGTTAGTGAGTAAACTGTGTAAATATCTCTATCAGTCTGTCAGTTGGTGTATAAGCGGCTGCATGGGTTGGTGAGTAGCTACATGACTGTCTATATGGGTTATTGATTGGTTGTCTGAGTATCTGTATGGGTGCCTGAGTGTCTGTGTGAGTGGGTGGGGGGTGGGTGACTCTGTGCATAGATGTGTGAGTGGGTGACTCACTGGGTGTATGGGTTCAAGAGTGCATCTGTGAAGGTCTGTATGGGTGGGTGAGTGTGTGTATGGGTATGTTGGTGAGTGAATGGATGTCTCAGTGGTATATGTGTGAGTAACTACATATGTGAAAGGCAGTATATGTGAGTGTTGGAGTATATAAATGACTATACGTGAGAGTGAGTGATTGTGAGAGTGGCTGTATGGATGAGTGTGTGCTTGTGTCAGTGATTGTATAAGAGAGTAAGTATGTGTTAGTATTTGTATAAATAAGTGAGGTGGTGTGTGTATAACTGTATAGGTGAGTAAATGGGTGTGATTGCTACTTTGCATGACTGAGGAGGTGGGTGAGTAAGTCTATGGATGAGTGGCGGTGTGTGAGTGTATGTATAGGTGTATGAGTGCATATGATAGTGCTGTATTGATGAGTGACTGCATGTATGAGTTACTGTATGGGTGAATGAGTGGATGTGTGTGTGTAGACCTAGGAATCACTGAGCGGGTATGTACTAACTGCTATTGGTCTGTCTATGGTTTCGATATTGGTAGTCCGTATTTTAGAGTGGGTGTATAAAAGGTTTTATTAGGGTGTGAGGAGGTGCATCAGATTATCACACAGATGATGTCATCAGTGATGTCATCAGTGATGTCATTTGAGATGTCATCAGTGATGTCACTGACCATGTCATGAGTGATGTAATATGTGATGTCATCAGCAGTGCATTGCGGGGGCGCGAGTTATAGTGAGCTCTACTAACTATAACGGCCGAATTTCTCTGGTTTTGTACGAGTGAAATGTCCAACTAACTATAACGTCCCTGAAACCGGTGGTTTTTTCAGTGACTGATGATGACATCACATATTACATCACTCATGACATGGTCAGTGACATCACTGATGACATCTCAAATGACATCAGTGATGACATCGCTGATGACATCATCCCATGACTGTGAATGTGTTTAAAATGTTGGAGTGTTAAATTATATACCAAGGTATATTGGTGAATCAGTGCATGTATGAGTACATAATTGAATGATTCAGTGGGTGCATGACTAACTGTACAAATGAGTGATTAGGTGTCTCATTAAATGTTTGGGTGAGTGACTGGTTGTGTGAATGTCTGTATCTGTCTGTCAGTTGATGTCTATGTGGCTATATCGGTGTGTGAGTGGGTACATGAGTTTCTGTATGGGTGAGTGATTGGTTGTCTGAGTACCTCTGTGGGTCTCTGAGTGTCTGTGTGGGTGGGTGATGAGTGAATGGGTGAGTCAGTGGGTGTGTGGGTTAGTGAGTGCATGTGTGTGGGGATACATGGGTGAGTGAGTGTGTGTATGGCTGTGTCGGTGACTGAGTGCATGTGTCAATGGTATTTAGGTAACTGGGTATGTGAAAGGCAGTATAGGTGAGTGATGGGGTATATGAGTGACTGTATGGGTGAGTGAATGTGAGAGTGGCTGTATGGGTGAGTGTGTGCTTGTGTCAGTGACTGTATAGGTGAATGAGTATGCTTTAGTATCTGTATGAGTAAGTGAGTAAGTGTGTGTGTAACTGTATGGGTGAGTAAGTGGCTGTGTGATTGAATGTATGGGTGAGTGAGTAGGTATGTGAGTAGTTCTATGGGTGATTGATTCAGTGTGTGAGTGGCTATATGAGTGGATGTGTCAGTGGCTGTATTAGTGAGCTAGTGGGTGTATGAGTGGCTGTATGGGTGAGTGAGTGGATGTGTGTGTTGATCTATAAATCAGTGAGTGGATGTGTAATTATTGGTATGTGTGTGAATGTGTTTGAGAATGGTAGTGTGATAGTTGGAGTGGGTGTATGAAAGGTTATATTGGGGTGTGAGTGGGTGCGCCAGATATTCTGTGGATGATGTCATCAGGGATGTCATTTGAGATGTTATCAGCGATGTCATCAGTGATGCCACTGACCATGTCATGAGCGATGTAATGTGTGAGGTCATAAGCAGTGCCTTGCGGGGGCATGAGTTATAGTTAGCTCACTAACTATAACAGCTGAATTTCTTTGGTTTTGTACAAGTGATGCCTAACTATAACGTCTCTGTAACCTTTGGTTTTTTTTCAGTGAATTTCTAAGGTTTTTTTAATTCCATTTCCTAACTATAACGTTCCTGTAACCTTTGGTTTTTTCAGTGAATTTCTAAGGTTTTTTAAATGCTTATTCCTAACTATATCACCCCCTGTAACCTTTGTTTTTTTCAGTGAATTTCTGTGGTTTTTTAACTAGTAGTCGCATTTGCAGAGTGGTGGAGAAAGGGGTTGGGTCTCCAACCAGCTCTCAGGAATCCTGCAGTGTAGGAGGTACCAGGAGGGCATTTTTGCCCCCAAGGTCCCTCTGGAGTAAAGTAGACTTTATCTCCCAACCAGTAGTGCACCTTCAACAGTGTTTGCAGAGTGGTGGAGAAAGAGGGCATGGCCTCCGAAGACCTCTTAGTAATCCCGCTGTGTGGGACTTATTGGAGATAACAGGAGGGGTAGTTGGCCCCCAGGGACGTACTTGGGAACACACCATCCCTCCTGTTACCTCCAGTAAGCCCCACACAGCAGGACTGCTGAGACCTGATAAGATGCCATGCCCCCTTTCTCTACCACTCTGCAAGCACACCACCTGATGCACTACCAGTAGAGGGATGAATTCCCCTTGGCTATTGAGGGTCCTTGGGGGCCAACTATCCCTTCTGTTACCTTCAACAAGTCCCACACGCTCTTCCTAAGAAAACTACATCCTAACTATAACTACCTACTGGCGACTGCCAGTAGGTATATAGGTATATATATATATATATATATATATATATATATATATATATATATATATTATCTACTGACGGTCGCCAGTAGATAGTTATAGTTAGGACCTATTTTCCATAGGAAATTCACAACATTCTATTTCCAATAACTTTGGCGCCGGTTGACGAATCTTCGCGAAATTTTCAAAACTCGTGGGGCGCTCCGGTCCGCTCCTATCTTAAAAGTTTCGGGGTGATTCGTCAAGCGTGGGCCGAGAAAAAAGGGGGGTCCCAAAACATGTTTTCCCCATGCAATTTCCCATAGGAAACTTTAGACACGGCTACAGCCCGAACTGCTGAACGGAATTACACCAAATTTGGCAAAGAGGTAGTTCTTGGTTCAGAAAGAACCCTTTTGTTAAATGGTGTAAATCCGTTCAGTAGTTGCTGAGAAAATCAAAAGTAAAAACACATATATATCTATGGCCACGGAGGATCCGCGCACCCTCCCGATCACGAGCTGCATGCTAATTGGCTGTCAACACTCCAAACCAGGAAGTGTTGGCAGCCATCTTGTGCCTCGGTAGAACCGAGGCACAAGAAAAGAGAAAAACAGTCGCGAAAAAAAAGGAAAGGGGGCAGGGTAGAAACACCCTGACCCCCTAGGCCTCCTTGAATCCTGAGGGACCTTGGGGGCCAACTAGCCCACCAGGTACCTTCAGGAAGCGCCACAGCCCTGCCTTGCAGAGAGGTGGTCTGAGGCCATGCCCCTTTTTACACCTCTCTGCAACGCAGCTCTGTGGCGCTTCCTGGAGGTACCTGGTGGGCTAGTTGGCCCCCAAGGTCCCTCAGGATTCAAGGGGAATTAATTCCCCAACTTAAAACGCGCCACAGGGCGTGTTTGCACACGTGTCACCTCAGGCCCCGCCCCCTCCCTTCCCACTGTGCAAACGCGCCCCGTGGCGCGTTTTAAGTTGGGGAATTAAGTCCCCTTGAATCTTGAGGGTCCCTGGGGTCCAACTAGCCCACCAGGTACCTCCAGTAAGTGCAACAGAGTTGCGTTGCAGAGAGGTGTAAAAAGGGGCGTGGTCTTGGACCACCTCTCTGCAACGCAGCTCTGTGGTGCTTACTGGAGGTACCTGGTGGGCTAGTTGGGCCTTAGGGACCCTCAGGATTCAAGGGGAGTAAATCTCCCAACTTAAAACGCGCCACGGGGTGCGTTTGCACACTTGTCACATCAGGCCCCACCCGCTCCCTTCACCACTGTGCAAACAGGCCCTCTGGTGCGTTGTAAGTTGGGGGATTCAGTCCCCTTGAATCCTGAGGGTCCCTTGCGTCCAACTAGCCCACTAGGTACCTCCATTAAGCGCCACAGAGCTGCGTTGCAGAGAGGTGTAAAAAGGGGAGTGGCCTTGGACCACCTCTCTGCAACGCAGCTCTGTGGCGCTTACTGGAGGTACCTGGTGGGCTAGTTGGCCCCAGGGACCCTCAGGATTCAAGGGGAATTAATCCCCCAACTTAAAACCCGCCAGGAGGCGCGTTTGCACAGTGGTGGAGGGAGGGGGCGGGCCTGATGTGACATGTGTGTACTTATCCAATCACACCGCCAAAACCCAAGCACTTATAAATTCACCATGCACTCCTTGCAGTATTCTAATCATCCAGTCAGTACCCATGCACTCATGCAATGACCCATGCACTAACTCATGACCTGCTACAATACTCTGAGCACAACTGATGCAGTCCAGCCATCGCCCTGTCACTACCCATGCACTCCTCCTATCACCCAGCGAGCACCATGAACTTATCCAATCACTCCGCCAAAACCCAAGCACTTATAAATTCACCATGCATTCTCCTTGCATTACTCTAATCATCCAGTCAGTACCCATGCACTCATGCAATGACCCATGCACTAACTCATGCACTGCTACAATACCCTGAGCACTACTGATGCAGCCCAGCCATCTCTTTGTCACTACCCATGCACTCCTCCAATCACCCATCCAGTAACATGTCCTTATCCAATCACTCCGCCAAAACACAAGCACTTATAAATTCACCATGCACTCTCCTTGCAGTACTCTAATCATCCAGTCACTACCCATGTACTCATGCAATGACCCAGGCACTAACACATGCACTGCTACAATCCCCTGAGCACTACTGATGCAGCCCAGCCATCTCTTTGTCACTACCCATGCACTCCTCCAATCACCCAGCCAGCACCATGTACTTATCCAATCACTCCGCCAAAACCCAAGCACTTATAGATTCACCATGCACTCTCCTTGCAGTACTCTAATCATCCAGTCAGTACCCATGCACTCATGCAATGACCCAGCAACTAACTCATGCACTGCTACAATACTCTGAGCACTACTGATGCAGTCCAGCCATCGCCCTGTCACTACCCATGCACTCCTCCGATCACCCAGCGAGCACCATGTACTTATCCAATCACTCCGTCAAAACCCAAGCACTTATAAATTCACCGTGCACTCTCCTTGCATTACTCTAATCATCCAGTCAGTACCCATGCACTCATGCAATGACCCATTGTTGGAACCGGGGTTACCGAGTCCGACACGGTAGCATGACGTGGAGCGGGAAAGGCACGCGAAGGCAATGTGTAAGGCAGTTGTGCAGCACACTCTCACTTTGACTCACAAATGCGAACGCAATAACATGACACCACACCAGGCTTTTGTATTTAAAATCAAGATCTTTTATAAATAAATTAAGTTGGCATCAGATAAGGCAGGTTAATTCAGATCTACATTCAAACTCATTAAATTATTCAACTGGTGCACATTTTAAATAAAGCTGCATAGCTCATCAACATTGTAGGCCACTAAGAGGCCACAGGAATTATCTCCTACACGTAGCACTTAATAATGATCTTAAGGTACGTTTATAAAACATAGGCCTAAACATACAGTTCACTTTAGCGTATTCAATTATTTAAAAGAAGGCTTTTCACGTTACATTTAAATATGCCTGCATTAATCTAGGCGCACCCACATTCAGTACAGTGGGCGTCGCAACTCCGGTACACCTGTAACAGAAAATACTTCAACTCTTGGCGGTGTACACTTCAGCTCAACTCCATTAAACACTTTCCCCTTGTGGTAAAGACTTAACAGCTAAAACCATGGCCTAGGCAGTAATTATAATAGGCATTGGCATAAATCATTACATACTGTGGGCATCATCAATACATGAATGAACTATGTGGGGAATCCCTCAACATGTCCTGTATTCTGGGGCTTCTAGGGTCCTTAGGGGTTAATTCAGGCCAGGCCCACTGCTCTCTGGGGCCTCGCCTCGTAGGACTATAATAGTAAGGGTTAATAGTGGCCCCTGGCCCCCGGCCCCCAGTGGCGTCTTATGGGCCCTAGGGGCCTCCAGGGCTCACCTGTGGTGTGGTCGTTGGTCGCGCTTCAGGGCGACTGGCGATCATCCGGGCCGGCCCATGTTCTGTTGGGCGTGGTCCGGTCGGGGGTGTCTCGGCCTTCTGGCCGGTGTTGCGGGTCGTTGCGGGGGCCGGTATGCCTTACTCCGGCCCCGGGATCAGGGAATATGCATGCGGCTCGTTGCGGGGCCGGGATCACCCTCCTCCGGCCCCCGTACTCAGGGTAAGTGCAGGTGGGCTCAGGGCTGCTGGGGGAAGGGAGCGGGAGCCGGCAGTCCTCTCCGGCCGGCTCCCCGTCTCCCTCTGCACTGCCGGGGCTCTTCCCGGGCTTCCTTCGGCGCTGGGCGGGACCGGGAGCCGGCGACCAATCGGTGCGCGGCCTTCCCGGGTCACGCCGAGCGACCCCTGGTTGCTCGGCAACGGCGTCTGCGGGGCCGGGAGGCCTCGCTGAAGATCGCGTTAGCGATTTCTTGGGCCGCTTCGGCGGCGGTGGCAATTTCTTGGGCCGCTTCGGCGGTGGCGACGATTCTTCGGCCGCTTTGGCGGCGGGGGAATTCTTTGGCCGCGACGGCGGCAGGAACAATTCTTGGGCCGCTACGGCAGCGGGGGCAATTCTTTGGCCGCGACGGCGGCAGGCACGACTCCTTGGCCGCGACGGCGGCGATGAGGGCCCCGGGCCCCTGGAGGCTTCGGTGAGGGCGCGGACGGCGCTCCTCACCTCACACACCTGAGGGGCTTCCTCCACCTCAGCGCTTCCTTTGATGAGGGCGCGACGGCGCACCTCACCACACGGTTTCTCCTCTCAGGCGGCGGCGGCGGCCGCGGCGGTGATCTTCATCATAAGGTCAGTGACCTGAGGGACAACAGCACACATGGTGCACCAGCAGCCTGGGGGCAGGGCTGACTGGCAAAGTACTTGGGGGCAGCCCAGCAACAGGCAAAGGTGAATAGGGGTTGAAGGTTTAGCGCTTCAGGGTACGGCGCTTTACCTGGTGATCCCCAGTTGGGCAGTTTTAGGCTTTAGGCCTTGCTGGACGGACAGGCCTCCTCAAGTTAAGGGGTCTTGCGACTGCTTCAGCTTGGTTGCTTCTTAGGCGCTTCTAGTTGTAAGTTTCTTGTCAGAAGTTCCTTGTTATAAGTTCCTTGTCAAAGTTTCCTGTCAGAAGTTTCTTCTTATGAGGGGGGATGAGTTGGTGGTCTGGGAGTGCTTGATGTTCCTCCCGCACGCTGAAGGTGGTTCCCTGGGTCCCCTCACACTGGGCAAGGTCAGTGGGTGGTGGGCGTTCCTCAGCTATCTTACTACAGCAGGGCCTCAACCCTGTCAGCAGCAGTAGTGTAGGTCTCCCCCTAGGCCCTAAAGCCTATACTCCGGCGGAGGTTCTCCCAGGTTCAGTGGTGCCTCATCAACTGACTAGAAAGTTTTCCCTCCAAGCCTTTTATACTCCCAGGTCAGGTGACTCTCCAAAGGCGGCAAAACATAACTCCTCCCACAGCCCGGAAGGTTCTGGAACCTTCTACATGCCTGGCTATGTGGCCCAGAGGCGGGGATGGAATGGATACTGTATCCCTATACCCCAGCCTGACCCTGGCTACTAGTGTGTATGTGTGTCAGGCCCCTCTGCAGTAGCAGGGGCCTGTGGCAGCCATCTTGAGTGAGAGAGAGCACCTGTACCTCAGCACTGGCTAGCAGTGGCAAGGTGCCCAGAGACCTAGGTCCAGTAAAAATATGGTGGCAAAAAAGAGGCGAAAAAGGAAAAAAAATAGGGAAAGACCACCCTAGGGCTGACAGGTCTAACACCCATGCACTAACTCATGCACTGCTACAATACCCTGAGCACTACTGATGCAGTCCTGCCATCGCCCTGTCACTACCCATGCACTCCTCCAATCACCCAGCGAGCACCATGTACTTATCCAATCACTCCGCCAAAACACAAGCACTTATAAATTCACCATGAACTCTCCTTGCAGTACTCTAATCATCCAGTCACTACGGATGTACTCATGCAATGTCGCAGGCACTAACACATGCACTGCTACAATCCCCTGAGGACTACTGATGCAGTCCAGCCATCTCCTTATCACTACCCATGCACTCCTCTAATCACCCAACCAGTAACATGTCCTTATCCAATCACTCCGCCAAAACACAAGCGTTTATAAATTCACCATCCACTCTCCTTGCAGTACTCTAATCATCCAGTCAGTACCCATGTACTCATCCAATGACCCAGGCACTAACTCATGCACTGCTACAATACTCTGAGCACTACTGATGCAGTCCAGCCATCGCCCTGTCACTACCCATGCACTCCTCCTATCACCCAGCGAGCACCATGTACTTATCCAATCACTCCGCCAAAACCCAAGCACTTATAAATTCACCGTGCACTCTCCTTGCATTACTCTAATCATCCAGTCAGTACCTATGCACTCATGCAATGACCCATGCACTGCTACAATACCCTGAGCACTACTGATGCAGTCCAGCCATCGCCCTGTCACTACCCATGCACTCCTCCTATCACCCAGCGAGCACCATGTACTTATCCAATCACTCCGTCAAAACCCAAGCACTTATAAATTCACCATGCACTCTCCTTGCATTACTCTAATCATCCAGTCAGTACCCATGCACTCATGCAATGACCCATGCACTAACTCATGCACTGCTACAATACCCTGAGCACTACTGATGCAGTCCAGCCATCGCCCTGTCACTACCCATGCACTCCTCCAATCACCCAGCGAGCACCATGTACTTATCCAATCACTCCGCCAAAACACAAGCACTTATAAATTCACCATGCACTCTCCTTGCAGTACTCTAATCATCCATTCACTACCCTTGTACTCATGCAATGACCCAGGCACTAATACATGCACTGCTACAATCCCCTGAGCACTACTGATGCAGCCCAGCCATCTCTTTGTCACTACCCATGCACTCCTCTAATCACCCAACCAGTAACATGTCCTTATCCAATCACTCTGCCAAAACACAAGCGTTTATAAATTCACCATCCACTCTCCTTGCAGTACTCTAATCATCCAGTCAGTACCCATGTACTCCTCCAATGACCCAGGCACTAACTCATGCACTGCTACAATACTCTGAGCACTACTGATGCAGTCCAGCCATCGCCCTGTCACTACCCATGCACTCCTCCTATCACCCAGCGAGCACCATGTACTTATCCAATCACTCCGCCAAAACCCAAGCACTTATAAATTCACCATGCACTCTCCTTGCATTACTCTAATCATCCAGTCAGTACCCATGCACTCATGCAATGACCAATGCACTAACTCATGCACTGCTACAATACCCTGAGCACTACTGATGCAGTCCAGCCATCGCCCTGTCACTACCCATGCACTCCTCCTATCACCCAGCGAGCACCATGTACTTATGCAATCACTCTGCCAAAACCGAAGCACTTATAAATTCACCGTGCACTCTCCTTGCATTACTCTAATCATCCAGTCAGTACCCATGCCCTCATGCAATGACCCATGCACTAACTCATGCACTGCTACAATACCCTGAGCACTACTGATGCAGTCCCGCCATCGCCCTGTCACTACCCATGCACTCCTCCAATCACCCAGCGAGCACCATGTACTTATCCAATCACTCCGCCAAAACACAAGCACTTATAAATTCACCATGCACTCTCCTTGCAGTACTCTAATCATCCAGTCACTACGGATGAACTCATGCAATGACGCAGGCACTAACACATGCACTGCTACAATCCCCTGAGGACTACTGATGCAGTCCAGCCATCTCCTTGTCACTACCCATGCACTCCTCTAATCACCCAACCAGTAACATGTCCTTATCCAATCACTCCGCCAAAACACAAGCGTTTATAAATTCACCATCCACTCTCCTTGCAGTACTCTAATCATCCAGTCAGTACCCATGTACTCATCCAATGACCCAGGCACTAACTCATGCACTGCTACAATACTCTGAGCACTACTGATGCAGTCCAGCCATCGCCCTGTCACTACCCATGCACTCCTCCTATCACCCAGCGAGCACCATGTATTTATCCAATCACTCCGCCAAAACCCAAGCACTTATTAATTCAGCATGCACTCTCCTTGCATTACTCTAATCATCCAGTCAGTACCTATGCACTCATGCAATGACCCATGCACTAACTCATGCACTGCTACAATACCCTGAGCACTACTGATGCAGTCCAGCCATCGCCCTGTCACTACCCATGCACTCCTCCTATCACCCAGCGAGCACCATGTACTTATCCAATCACTCCGTCAAAACCCAAGCACTTATAAATTCACCATGCACTCTCCTTGCATTACTCTAATTATCCAGTCAGTACCCATGCACTCATGCAATGACCCATTCACTAACTCATGCCCTGCTACAATACCCTGAGCACTACTGATGCAGTCCAGCCATCGCCCTGTCACTACCCATGCACTCCTCCAATCACCCAGCGAGCACCATGTACTTATCCAATCACTCCGCCAAAACACAAGCACTTATAAATTCACCATGCACTCTCCTTGCAGTACTCTAATCATCCATTCACTACCCATGTACTCATGCAATGACCCAGGCACTAATACATGAACTGCTACAATCCCCTGAGCACTACTGATGCAGCCCAGCCATCTCTTTGTCACTACCCATGCTCTCCTCTAATCACCCAACCAGTAACATGTCCTTATCCAATCACTCCGCCAAAACACAAGCGTTTATAAATTCACCATCCACTCTCCTTGCAGTACTCTAATCATCCAGTCAGTACCCATGTACTCATCCAATGACCCAGGCACTAACTCATGCACTGCTACAATACTCTGAGCACTACTGATGCAGTCCAGCCATCGCCCTGTCACTACCCATGCACTCCTCCTATCACCCAGCGAGCACCATGTACTTATCCAATCACTCCGCCAAAACCCAAGCACTTATAAATTCACCATGCACTCTCCTTGCATTACTCTAATCATCCAGTCAGTACCCATGCACTCATGCAATGACCCATGCACTAACTCATGCACTGCTACAATACCCTGAGCACTACTGATGCAGTCAAGCCATCGCCCTGTCACTACCCATGCACTCCTCCTATCACCCAGCGAGCACCATGTACTTATCCAATCACTCTGCCAAAACCGAAGCACTTATAAATTCACTGTGCACTCTCCTTGCATTACTCTAATAATCTAGTCAGTACCCATGCACTCATGCAATGACCCATGCACTAACTCATGCACTGCTACAATACCCTGAGCACTACTGATGCAGTCCAGCCATCGCCCTGTCACTACCCATGCACTCCTCCTATCACCCAGCGAGCACCATGTACTTATCCAATCACTCCGCCAAAACCGAAGCACTTATAAATTCACTGTGCACTCTCCTTGCATTACTCTAATCATCCAGTCAGTACCCATGCACTCATGCAATGACCCATGCACTAACTCATGCACTGCTACAATACCCTGAGCACTACTGATGCAGTCCAGCCATCTCCCTGTCACTACCCATGCACTCCTCCAATCACCCAGCGAGCACCATGTACTTATCCAATCACTCCGCCAAAACACAAGCACTTATAAATTCACCATGCACTCTCCTTGCAGTGCTCTAATCATCCAGTCACTACCCACGTACTCATGCAATGACGCAGGCACTAACACATGCACTGCTACAATCCCCTAAGGACTACTGATGCAGTCCAGCCATCTCCTTGTCACTACCCATGCACTCCTCCAATCACCCAACCAGTTCCATGTCCTTATCCAATCACTCCGCCAAAACACAAGCGTTTATAAATTCACCATCCACTCTCCTTGCAGTACTCTAATCATCCAGTCAGTACCCATGTACTCATCCAATGACCCAGGCACTAACTCATGGCAAATACAGAGGAGGTCATGCTAATAACAGGGGTATCCCAACGCATAGTGTTCCCTAGTGTATGTAGGTGTTTTCACTGTATTCTAAGTGTCTTTTAGCATATCACTGGCTCTAGGGCCGGTTAGTCAGAGTCAGTTACCACCAATACGCGTCAGCAAAAAGTTGGGGGCACAGGAGGACTTTCTGCTCCTCTGTTGGTTCTTTCTGCACATCTCTTGCTTCTTCTTGCACTTTTCTTCGTCTTTCTGGACTTCTGTTGCCTCTTTCTGTATGTCTTGCTTCTTTGTGCGCTTTTCTTCCTCTTTCTTCACATGTCCTACCTTTGTAGGCATAATTAGAAATTAGCATTTAAAAAACCTTTGAAATTCACTGAAAAAACCATAGGTTTCAGGGACGTTATAGTTAGAAATTAGCATTTAAAAAACCTTTGAAATTCACTGAAAAAACCATAGGTTTCAGGGACGTTATAGTTAGAAATTAGCATTTAAAAATCCTTTGAAATTCACTGAAAAAAACATAGGTTTCAGGGACGTTATAGTTAGAAATTAGCATTTAAAAAACCTTAGAAATTCACTGAAAAAACCACAGGTTTCAGGGAGGTTATAGTTAGTTGGACATTTCACTCGTACAAAACCAGAGAAATTCCCCCGTTATAGTTAGTTCAGCTAACTATAACTCGCGCCCCCGCAATGCACTGCTGATGACGTCACATATTACATCATTCATGACATGGTCAGTGACATCACTGATGACATCTCAAATGACATCACTGATGACATCACTGATGACATCATCTACGTGAAAATCTGATGCACCTCCTCACACTCTAATATAACGTTTGATACACCCACTGTAAAATACAGACTACCATTTTCAAAACCATCGACACACCAATACCAGTTACTACATGCGCACTCACTGATTCCTAGGTCTACACACACATCCACTCATTCACCCATACAATCACTCATACATGCAGTCATTTATCAATACAACACTATCATATGCACTCATACACCTATGCAGACACTCACACACCGCCACTCATCCATGGAGTTACTCACACACCTAGTCAGTCATGCAAATAATCAATCACACTCCCATTTACTCACCTATACAGATACTAACGCATACTTACTCTCTTATATAATCACTGATACAAGTACACACTCATCCATACAGCCACTCTCACAATCACTGACTCTCACGTATAGTCATTTATACTCCAACTCTCACATACAGCCTTTTCCCTATGTAGTTACTTGGACATGTACCACTGAGACATCCATTCACTCACCAACACACCCATACACACACTCACCCGCCCATACAGCTGTTTTCATATGCACTCTTGAACCCATACACCCAGTGAATGAACCACTCACACATCTATGCACAGAGTCACACACCTCACACCCACCCACACACACACTCAGTCTCCCATACAAATTCTCAAGCAACCAATCAATAACCGATATACACACTCATGTAGCTACTCACCAACCCATGCATTCAGTAAGACACATTTAATCACTCACTTATACAGTCAGTCACGCACCTACTAAATCATCCATCCAGACACTTATACATCCACTCATTCTTCAATACACCTTGGCATATATATAAAACATATTTAAACTTTACAGAAACACACAGTGACGGGATGATGTCATCAGTGATGTCATCAGTGATGTCATTTGAGATGTCATCAGTGATGTCATCAGTGATGTCACTGACCATGTCATGAATGATGTAATATGTGACGTCATCAGCGGTGCATTGCGGGGCGCGAGTTATAGTTAGCTGAACTAACTATAACGGGGGAATTTCTCTGGTTTTGTACGAGTGAAATGTCCAACTAACTATAACCTCCCTGAAACCTGTGGTTTTTTCAGTGAATTTCTAAGATTTTTTAAATGCTAATTTCTAACTATAACGTCCCTGAAACCTATGGTTTTTTCAGTGAATATATATATATATATATATATATTAAAAAAAAATCACCGCTCGCGCAGCAGAAATCCAGCACTCCGTGAGGTAAATTTACACTTGCTTCTTTATTTTCAAAGTAACAGCAACATCTACGCGTTTTGACAGCTGCCTGCTGTCTTGTTCACGATGTGGAGCACCATTTTCCAAACATTTTTAAAACAATGTGTCATAAACAGCAACATAGGACACAAAACCTGCACTAGCAATTCTTGTTAGTTCATTGCATTATGTGGGCGCCATCTTTTCACATGTTTTTTTGCGTCAATCTCACATTTTATACTCAATTTTATCTTTTTCCATTGCAAGTGCAAATTTTAAACACAATTCGTGATCATTTTACATTTTTGCAGTGATTTGCTGTGCAAACCTACTTACATCACATTAGTGTCGTTTTTTATATTTGTATACATACATATATTTTTTGGGACTGCCTCTCATGTTGATGGTCATCAACACATATCGAAGATCATTCTCCGAAAAGTGCTCATACTAAGCATTTCATTTTACTTTTTAGTCTTTCCATAATAGTTCCTTGGATTATTGAAATACCACTGTTTTTATATAATAAAACACATATAGTTCATCTATACTGAAATGCATATATATACAGTACTGTAATATATCATGTGCAAAGTTGTTTTATATATATATATATATATATATATATATATATATATATATATATATATATATATATATATATATATATATATATAAAACAAATGAACTCCTTCTGGAAACCTAAGCCGGTGGGGGGTGGTGAGTTCACCGGCGGAGAAATACCGGCAATCCAATTCTGCAAACCATCCAGTATAACGTGCTCTCGGGTCACAAACTCCAGAAACGTCTCCAATTAAAGAAAAGGGGATTTATTTAAACATCATAAATCCTCCGTGACGGAGGATTTATGATGTTCAAATGAATCCCCTTTTCTTTAATTGGAGACGTTTCTGGAGTTTGTGACCCGAGACCGCGTTATACTGGATGGTTTGCAGAATATATATATATATATATATATATATGTATATATATACATATATTGTAAGCTCCAAAGTGCCGCAGGGGAGGAAGCACTCGAGCAGCAGCATAACAACTTTATTGCAGGTAAATAACATTTTTGCACGCCGATAGTTCTCAGCTCTCATGCCTGGATCTTCAGCCTGACTCGTTTCTGAGCCTTCGCTCGTCATCAGAGTCTCGACTTGAGTTTGAAGCATTTTGACACTCCCACTATTTATAATTAACCGCCCGCCGATGGGCAACTCATATGAGTTGAACGCACTGCCTCGTGGGTGGCCTATCAGAAGGCGGGCTATTGAAATAAAGGCGTGTCAGCTGCAGCGCATTTAAGTCAAGCCTCTGAAGCGAGTGAAAAGCTTAGAAACGCGTCAGGCCAACACGACTTTGCTGATGAAACATCAAAATGCTGTGCAGTCTTACTCATTAAAGCTTGAAGCTAATTGCTGCCCGAGTGCATCCTTAATCTATGGGTACTTGGAGCCTTAATCTACACGCGGCGGCCCAGCCGCGAAAGTTGCACCACCCCGCGATGACTGGGGGTCACGGGGCTTGGAATTATGCTGAGCCTCGAAATGTGAGACAGCAGTCACTGGGATTGTGACTGTCATGCACGCTGGGGCCCATCTGAGGTCTCTGTAATCAAGCAGCATCAAGATTGTGCGCCCATTCGGGGAAGATCGAGCTGACATAAATTACGAAGCCCAGCAGACATTGCACTCATTTGAGTGGCCTATCAGAAGGCGGGCTATTGGAATAATGGTGTGGGCGTGTCAGCTGCAGCGCATTTAAGTCAAGCCTCTGAAGAGAGTGAAAAGCTCAGAAACGCATCAGGCCAACACCGACTTTGCTGATGAAACATCAAAATGCTGTGCAGTCTTACCCATTAAAGCTTGAAGCTAACTGCTGCCCGAGTGTATCCTTAATCTACGGGTACTTGGAGCCTTAATCTACAAGCGGCTGCCCGCCCCGAAGGATGCACCACCCCGTGATGAATGGGGGTCACGGGGCTTGGAATTATGCTGAGCCTCGAAATGTGAGACAGCAGTCACTGGGATTGTGACTGTCATGCACGCTGGGGCCCATCTGAGGGCTCTGCAATCAAGCAGCATCAAATTTGTGCGCCCATTCGGGGAAGATCGAGCTGACATAAATTACGAAGCCCAGCAGACATTGCGCTCATTTGAGTGGCCTATCAGAAGGCGGCTATTAATAATGGTGTGGGCTTGTCAGCTGCAGCGCATTTAAGTCAAGCCTCTGAAGAGAGTGAAAAGCTCAGAAATGCGTCAGGCCAACACCGACTTTGATGATGAAACATCAAAATGCTGTGCAGTCTTACCCATTAAAGCTTGAAGCTAACTGCTGCCCGAGTGCATCCTTAATCTACGGGTACTTGGAGCCTTAATCTACACGCGGCTGCCCGGCCGCGAAGGATGCACCACCCCGCGATGACTGGGGGTCACGGGGCTTGGAATTATGCTGAGCCTCGAAATGTGAGACAACAGTCACTGGGATTGTGACTGTCATGCACGCTGGGGCCCATCTGAGGGCTCTGTAATCAAGCAGCATCAAGATTGTGCGCCCATTCGGGGAAGATCGAGCTGACAGAAATTACGAAGCCCAGCAGACATTGCGCTCATTTGAGTGGCCTATCAGAAGGCGGGCTATTGGAATAATGGTGTGGGCGTGTCAGCTGCAGCGCATTTAAGTCAAGCCTCTGAAGAGAGTGAAAAGCTCAGAAACGCATCAGGCCAACACCGACTTTGCTGATGAAACATCAAAATGCTGTGCAGTCTTACCCATTAAAGCTAGAAGCTAAATGCTGCCCGAGTGCAACCTTAATCTACGGGTACTTGGAGCCATAATCTACACGCGCCTGCCCGGCCGCGAAGGATGCACCACCCCGCGATGACTGGGGGTCACGGGGCTTGGAATTATGCTGAGCCTCGAAATGTGAGACAGCAGTCACTGGGATTGTGACTGTCATGCACGCTGGGGCCCATCTGAGGGCTCTGTAATCAAACAGCATCAAGATTGTGCCCCATTCGGGGAAGATCGAGCTGACATAAATTACGAAACCCAGCAGACATTGCGCTCATTTGAGTGGCCTATCAGAAGGTGAGCTATTGGAATAATGGTGTGGGCGTGTCAGTTGCAGCGCATTTAAGTCAAGCCTCTGAAGAGAGTGAAAAGCTCAGAAACGCGTCAGGCCAACACCGACTTTGCTGATGAAACATCAAAATGTGGTGCAGTCTTACCCACTAAAGCTTGAAGCTAACTGCTGCCCGAGTGCAACCTTAATCTACGGGTACTTGGAGCCATAATCTACACGCGCCTGCCCGGCCGCGAAGGATGCACCACTCCGCGATGACTGGGGGTCACGGGGCTTGGAATTATGCTGAGCCTCGAAATGTGAGACAGCAGTCACTGGGATTGTGACTGTCATTCACTCTGGGGCCCATCTGAGGGCTCTGTAATCAAACAGCATCAAGATTGTGCGCCCATTCGGGGAAGATCGAGCTGACATAAATTACGAAGCCCAGCAGACATTGCGCTCTTTTGAGTGGCCTATCAGAAGGCGGGCTATTGGAATAATGGTGTGGGCGTGTCAGCTGCAGCGCATTTAAGTCAAGCCTCTGAAGAGAGTGAAAAGCTCAGAAACGTTTCAGGCCAACACCGACTTTGCTGATGAAACATCAAAATGCTGTGCAGTCTTACCCATTAAAGCTTGAAGCTAACTGCTGCCCGAGTGCATCCTTAATCTACGGGTACTTGGAGCCTTAATCTACACGCGGCTGCCCGGCCGCGAAGGATGCACCACCCCGCGATGACTGGGGGTCACGGGGCTTGGAATTATGCTGAGCCTTGAAATGTGAGACAGCAGTCACTGGGATTGTGACTGTCATGCACGCTGGGCCCATCTGAGGGCTCTGTAATCAAGCAGCATCAAGATTGTGCACCCATTCGGGGAAGATCGAGCTGACATAAATTACGAAGCCCAGCAGACATTGCGCTCATTTGAGTGGCCTATCAGAAGGCGGGCTATTGGAATAATGGTGTGGGCGTGTCAGCTGCAGCGCATTTAAGTCAAGCCTCTGAAGATAGTGAAAAGCTCAGAAACGCGTCAGGCCAACACCGACTTTGCTGATGAAACATCAAAATGCTGTGCAGTCTTACCCATTAAAACTTGAAGCTAACTGCTGCCCGAGTGCATCCTTAATCTACGGGTACTTGGAGCCTTAATCTACACGCGGCTGCCCGGCCGCGAAGGATGCACCACCCCGCGATGACTGGGGGTCACGGGGCTTGGAATTATGCTGAGCCTTGAAATGTGAGACAGCAGTCACTGGGATTATGACTGTCATGCACGCTGGGGCCCATCTGAGGGCTCTGTAATCAAGCAGCATCAAGATTGTGTGCCCATTCGGGGAAGATCGAGCTGACATAAATTACGAAACCCAGCAGACATTGCGCTCATTTGAGTGGCCTATCAGAAGGCGGGCTATTGGAATAATGGTGTGGGCGTGTCAGTTGCAGCGCATTTAAGTCAAGCCTCTGAAGAGAGTGAAAAGCTCAGAAACGCGTCAGGCCAACACCGACTTTGCTGATGAAACATCAAAATGTGGTGCAGTCTTACCCACTAAAGCTTGAAGCTAACTGCTGCCCGAGTGCAACCTTAATCTACGGGTACTTGGAGCCATAATCTACATGCGCCTGCCCGGCCGCGAAGGATGCACCACCCCGCGATGACTGGGGGTCACGGGGCTTGGAATTATGCTGAGCTTCGAAATGTGAGACAGCAGTCACTGGGATTGTGACTGTCATGCACGCTGGGGCCCATCTGAGGGCTCTGTAATCAAGCAGCATCAAGATTGTGCGCCCATTCGGGGAAGATTGAGCTGACATAAATTACGAAGCCCAGCAGACATTGCGCTCATTTGAGTGGCCTATCAGAAGGCGGGCTATTGGAATAATGGTGTGGGCGTGTCAGCTGCAGCGCATTTAAGTCAAGCCTCTGAAGAGAGTGAAAAGCTCAGAAACGCGTCAGGCCAACACCGACTTTGCTGATGAAACATCAAAATGCTGTGCAGTCTTACCAATTAAAGCTTGAAGCTAACTGCTGCCCGAGTGCATCCTTAATCTACGGGTACTTGGAGCTTTAATCTACACGCGGCTGCCCGGCCGCGAAGGATGCACCACCCCGCGATGACTGGGGGTCACGGGGCTTGGAATTATGCTGAGCCTCGAAATGTGAGACAGCAGTCACTGGTATTGTGACTGTCATGCACACTGGGGCCCATCTGAGGGCTCTGTAATCAAGCAGCATCAAGAATGTGCGCCCATTCGGGGAAGATCGAGCTGACATAAATTACGAAACCCAGCAGACATTGCGCTCATTTGAGTGGCCTGTCAGAAGGCGGGCTATTGGAATAATGGTGTGCGCGTGTCAGCTGCAGCGCATTTAAGTCAAGCCTCTGAAGAGAGTGAAAAGCTCAGAAACGCGTCAGGCCAACACCGACTTTGCTGATGAAACATCAAAATGCTGTGCAGTCTTACCCATTAAAGCTTGAAGCTAACTGCTGCCCGAGTGCATCCTAAATCTACGGGTACTTGGAGCCTTAATCTACACGCGGCTGTCCGGCCGCGAAGGATTCACCACCCCGCGATGACTGGGGGTCACGGGGCTTGGAATTATGCTGAGCCTTGAAATGTGAGACAGCAGTCACTGGGATTGTGACTGTCATGCACGCTGGGCCCATCTGAGGGCTCTGTAATCAAGCAGCATCAAGATTGTGCACCCATTCGGGGAAGATCGAGCTGACATAAATTACGAAGCCCAGCAGACATTGCGCTCATTTGAGTGGCCTATCAGAAGGCGGGCTATTGGAATAATGGTGTGGGCGTGTCAGCTGCAGCGCATTTAAGTCAAGCCTCTGAAGATAGTGAAAAGCTCAGAAACGCGTCAGGCCAACACCGACTTTGCTGATGAAACATCAAAATGCTGTGCAGTCTTACCCATTAAAACTTGAAGCTAACTGCTGCCCGAGTGCATCCTTAATCTACGGGTACTTGGAGCCTTAATCTACACGCGGCTGCCCGGCCGCGAAGGATGCACCACCCCGCGATGACTGGGGGTCACGGGGCTTGGAATTATGCTGAGCCTTGAAATGTGAGACAGCAGTCACTGGGATTGTGACTGTCATGCACGCTGGGGCCCATCTGAGGGCTCTGTAATCAAGCAGCATCAAGATTGTGCGCCCATTCGGGGAAGATCGAGCTGACATAAATTACGAAACCCAGCAGACATTGCGCTCATTTGAGTGGCCTATCAGAAGGCGGGCTATTGGAATAATGGTGTGGGCGTGTCAGTTGCAGCGCATTTAAGTCAAGCCTCTGAAGAGAGTGAAAAGCTCAGAAACGCGTCAGGCCAACACCGACTTTGCTGATGAAACATCAAAATGTGGTGCAGTCTTACCCACTAAAGCTTGAAGCTAACTGCTGCCCGAGTGCAACCTTAATCTACGGGTACTTGGAGCCATAATCTACATGCGCCTGCCCGGCCGCGAAGGATGCACCACCCCGCGATGACTAGGGGTCACGGGGCTTGGAATTATGCTGAGCTTCGAAATGTGAGACAGCAGTCACTGGGATTGTGACTGTCATGCACGCTGGGGCCCATCTGAGGGCTCTGTAATCAAGCAGCATCAAGATTGTGCGCCCATTCGGGGAAGATCGAGCTGACATAAATTACGAAGCCCAGCAGACATTGCGCTCATTTGAGTGGCCTATCAGAAGGCGGGCTATTGGAATAATGGTGTGGGCGTGTCAGCTGCAGCGCATTTAAGTCAAGCCTCTGAAGAGAGTGAAAAGCTCAGAAACGCGTCAGGCCAACACCGACTTTGCTGATGAAACATCAAAATGCTGTGCAGTCTTACCAATTAAAGCTTGAAGCTAACTGCTGCCCGAGTGCATCCTTAATCTACGGGTACTTGGAGCTTTAATCTACACGCGGCTGCCCGGCCGCGAAGGATGCACCACCCCGCGATGACTGGGGGTCACGGGGCTTGGAATTATGCTGAGCCTCGAAATGTGAGACAGCAGTCACTGGTATTGTGACTGTCATGCACACTGGGGCCCATCTGAGGGCTCTGTAATCAAGCAGCATCAAGAATGTGCGCCCATTCGGGGAAGATCGAGCTGACATAAATTACGAAACCCAGCAGACATTGCGCTCATTTGAGTGGCCTGTCAGAAGGCGGGCTATTGGAATAATGGTGTGCGCGTGTCAGCTGCAGCGCATTTAAGTCAAGCCTCTGAAGAGAGTGAAAAGCTCAGAAACGCGTCAGGCCAACACCGACTTTGCTGATGAAACATCAAAATGCTGTGCAGTCTTACCCATTAAAGCTTGAAGCTAACTGCTGCCCGAGTGCATCCTAAATCTACGGGTACTTGGAGCCTTAAT
Source organism: Calotriton arnoldi (assembly GCA_963921515.1). Taxonomy (NCBI): domain Eukaryota; kingdom Metazoa; phylum Chordata; class Amphibia; order Caudata; family Salamandridae; genus Calotriton; species Calotriton arnoldi. The sequence continues at coordinate 3,047,667 of CAWUFW010001151.1, read as the reverse complement.
CTACACGCGGCTGCCCGGCCGCGAAGGATGCACCACCCCGCGATGACTGCGGGTCACGGGGCTTGGAATTATGCTGAGCCTCGAAATGTGAGACAGCAGTCACTGGGATTGTGACTGTCATGCACGCTGGGGCCCATCTGAGGGCTCTGTAATCAAGCAGCATCAAGATTGTGCGCCCATTCGGGGAAGATCGAGCTGACATAAATTACGAAGCCCAGCAGACATTGCGCTCATTTGAGTGGCCTATCAGAAGGCGGGCTATTGGAATAATGGTGTGGGCGTGTCAGCTGCAGCGCATTTAAGTCAAGCCTCTGAAGAGAGTGAAAAGCTCAGAAATGCGTCAATATGACATTTAAATGTGAAATGTTAACGCAATGAACTGCAACAGCATAAGAAATCATGTCTTTTCCGTGTCTAGTAACTATAATTCGAATAACTATAACTCGTGCCCTAAGACTACTATAACTTGCGCCCCTGCCATGCACAATTTTCTCATCAATAATTGCAAATGTTGCAGTGATTTCAATGATGTCATAGAAGATGTCATGAGTGTGGGGTTCCCAAGATTTTGGTGGAAAGCAGCTCCTTTATATGGAACACTCAACAACACCACTGACCCACTGACACTCCAAATCTGCTCACTTCAAATGTCTGTTTTTCTAGCAAAGCTTTTAAGCATAAGATTAGCACAGTGCCATCCAAACAGAGCTAGAAAATGGAAAAGCCTTTTGCCATTTATTCAGCAAAGCCTTTAAGCATAGAATTAGCAAGTGCCTTCCAAGCTGAGCTGCAAAATGACAAAAGCCTTTTGCCACTGTAGTCACAGTGTTAAAGCTTTGGATTGGTAAAATAACAGCGAAGCCAACCTGGAATGAATAATAGCAACCCCAAATGTATAAATATAATGGTATATAACCATTCATAAAAAGTATATATTATAAACGCCAAAAGTAATTCGGAATGAGTTCCTCTCATGCTCAACTCCTGCTTAACAGATCTGTTAAGCCACATGTAACACTCAGGGGCCGATTCCGATTCGGGCCGGAAAACGTACCGACCGACTCGGATCCGGAATTTTTTCTGACCGACACGTACCGGCGCAGCCCGACCCGCAAAGTACGATGAAATGCGTGCAAAATCCGACTGACTCGTACGGAACACAATACAAACGACCGAACCGCGCGGAAAAAAGCTATCCGGCCGGAAAACTGCGCGAATCGAACCGACCGACACGCACCAGGAAGGAACCCGAACGGAACGTACCCGCGAACTCCGAGCCGCGCAGTACGATGCATCGCGTGGAAAACACGACCGAGTCGCACGGAGCTCAAGCTGTACGACCGACATGCATACAAAACAGCGAGCCGAAGCAACCCAATACACCGCGACCGACGCGTACGCAGCACATAAAACAGCACAAACACAGCGTGACCGACTCGGAGAAGCTCGCACGAGACAACTGCAGGGTCCGACTCGGTCAGAAGAACGTCTCCTACATGTACAAAAAGTACAAAGGGAAAAACACAAAAAAAAAAGGCAAACAAGCAATTACAAAGCCAATAAATACTGGGGGGGGAAACAGGGAACAAAGACACACCCACAACTCCACCCATATAAAGGACACAAATCCCTACCATGATCCTTTGCAAGTTCAAATTACCTGCCAGCACAGAACACCAACAGACAGCAACCACACACACACTCACAGCTCATCCATCACACAAGCCACACACCATCAGCACCTCAACAAATAGCACCCTCACATACACCCAGCAAAACACACAATCACACACCCTCACTTGCACACCAACACACACATCACTCACCACCACCACCCATCACCATGCCCCACAAGAAGAATCCAAAGTTCCTAGATAGTGAATTGGAAGTCCTGGTAGATGAGATCCTCAGGGTAGAGCCACAGCTGTTTGGTACACTGGTCCAACAGACCCCCATGTCGCAGAAAACCAAGATGTGGGCGAGGATCGTCGACAGGGTGAACGCACAATCACCATGTTTGCGCACAAAGGAAGACATCCAGAACAGGTGGTATGATGTGCGCAGGAGAGTCAGGGACCTTCTGAAGAAGGATTACATCTTGAGCCAACACACCGGCAGTGGCCCTCCTGCTAAACCACTATACCTCAGGCCCTGGGAGGAGAAGGTGCGGGCCATCCTACCACCAGTGAGCGTATATGGACTAGAAAACATCCCAGAGCCTGGTGAGTACACAACCAATATACCCAATATTGTGTGACAATACACACACATCACTGTCAAGCGGATAGTCAAACCATGCACCCTTAGCAAATCCACAGCAACAAAACCAGAATCATCCCAAGATGTGTATGTCAGTCAGATAAACACAATACATGCCATCTCATAGTGATATGTAACTGTGTCATGACATGTACAAACCCTACAACAAATAAAGCTAGGCAGTGGCATAAATCTAACCAACAAACACTGTCAGATATGTAGCCACCACTACAAAACCACCACACAGGGAATCCCACAGAAAGGAAGGAATTCTGTGTATGCTGGTCAAGTCAGTGTAGCCAATAGCATCATGGGAGTTGTAGTCACAGATATTGCCCACCATCACAATACGCCCATCAACACCACTCTGAACCACGCTCACATCACAGGGAGTGGAAAACAACTGACAAGATGGCTGACACTGGCTACTGCTGTGGGAGCACAAGGCCCTGCTGGGAACTGGGCACCAACAAACAGCAGGACACCACTGACTGACATCCTGAAAGACAACTTGCACTCCCTGCAATGGAAGCACGTTCCATGGTGGGATATCTGGCTGGGTGGGAAGGAGGACTGACAGCTATGACCATAGTTACCAGCAGCTCTTCCCACACACACCCCTAACACAAACTACACACAACTCACCTGGGAAAATGCATTGCCTCACACTAAAATTAATTATCCCACAAAGAACCACCACCCTGAGTCATGCTGTGGGAAGCACAGTGACACACATGGGACTTGTAGCCAAACAAACGCCAGGACAACACTGTCAGCCATCCATTCAGCACAGGCACACTACCCCACAGGGAAGCAGAGTCAGAAGGAAGGAAGTATGGGCAAGCTGGGAAGGGGGTGGAGGCAATAGCATGATGGGAGTGGTAGTCACAGCTCAACATCCCCCCCCACATGGCCCAGCAAGCTCACACTGAAGCATGCACACCTCACAGAGAGTGGAAAGCCCCATCAAAGATGTCTGACACTGGTGCTCTGTTGTGGGGAGCACAAGGCCATGCTGGGAACTGGCCACCAACCAACAGAAGGACACCACTGTCAGCCATCTTGCCATTGCTGTCACACCCACACACAGTGAAGTACACTCAAAAGGAAGGAAGTATGGGCATGCTGGGAAGGGGGGTGGAGGCAATAGCATGATGGGAGTGGTAGTCACAGCTCAACATCCCCCCCCCCACATGTCCCAGCAAGCTCACACTGAAGCATGCACACCTCACAGGGAGTGAAAAGCCACTTCAAATATGTCTGACACTGGTGCTCTGTTGTGGGGAGCACAAGGCCCTGATGGGAACTGGCCACCAACCAACAGCAGGACACCACTGTCAGCCATCTTGCCATTGCTGTCACACCCACACACAGTGAACTACACTCAAAAGGAAGGAAGTATGGGCATGCTGGGAAGGGGGGTGGAGGCAATAGCATGATGGGAGTGGTAGTCACAGCTCAACATCCCCCCCCCACATGGCCCAGCAAGCTCACACTCAAGCATGCACACCTCACAGGGAGTGAAAAACCACTTCAAAGATGTCTGACACTGGTGCTCTGTTGTGGGGAGCACAAGGACCTGATGGGAACTGGCCACCAACCAACAGCAGGACACCACTGTCAGCCATCTTGCCATTGCTGTCACACCCACACACAGTGAAGTACACTCAAAAGGAAGGAAGTATGGGCATGCTGGGAAGGGGGGTGGAGGCAATAGCATGATGGGAGTGGTAGTCACAGCTCAACATCCCCCCCCACAGGGCCCAGCAAGCTCACACTGAAGCATGCACACCTCACAGGGAGTGAAAAGCCACTTCAAAGATGTCTGACACTGGTGCTCTGTTGTGGGGAGCACAAGGCCCTGATGGGAACTGGCCACCAACTAACAGCAGGACACCACTGTCAGCCATCTTGCCATTGCTGTCACACCCACACACAGTGAAGTACACTCAAAAGGAAGGCAGTATGGGCATGCTGGGAAGGGGGGTGGAGGCAATAACATGATGGGAGTGGTAGTCACAGCTCAACATCCCCCCCCCACATGGCCCAGCAAGCTCACACTGAAGCATGCACACCTCACAGGGAGTGAAAAGCCACTTCAAAGATGTCTGACACTGGTGCTCTGTTGTGGGGAGCACAAGGCCCTGATGGGAACTGGCCACCAACCAACAGCAGGACACCACTGACTGACATCCTGAGAGTCAACATGCACCCACTGCAAGGGTGGCATGCTTCATGGTGGGATAACTGGCCTGGAGGGAGAAGGATGTCCGGATGTCAACCAAATACCACCAATGCTGGCCATGCACACACCTCAACATTCACATTGAAATGCTTCATGTTGTCAGGACAATGCGCTACACCAATATCAACAGCTGACTGTGACAACTTAGGACAATGCAAAGTACAGGCCCGCATCCAGAGGTACAGTCACAACTGTCAGGTGTTTGAACCATTGATGCCTGTAGAAACATTACATACATTGTGTGTCTCTTCCAAATACAGGTGATGATGGGGACACAGCTGCAGACGCTGAGGAGTCCCTGTCCCAGGCTCCGGGGGACACTGAGCTCACTGGTGTGGAACAGCCTCTGCCACCTCGGATGACGAAGACCTACCTGGCACCTCCGCAGTGAGTCATCATGCAGCACCAGCAGGACCACCAGCTGCACCCCCTGCACCCACCCCTCCAACAACTGCCAACACACAGACCACCCCTGCCGACACGGACAGACCAAGGACCACCACCACCAACAGCACACGGACCCCGGACCAACGTGGAGCTACGGACACCAACACCAGCAACAACCCCCAAGGGGGCCCAGGGTCACCTGTGCGTGCCACCGCAGGTCCTTCACGTGTCGCCAGGGGTGGTGGGAAGGGTGGTAGACATAGGTCGCTGCTTGCAGAGGGGTCTGGACTGCATGATGACCCACAACTGGTACGCATAGCTGATGCGTACCAGACTAGCACCGGAGAGTTCAGCCAGGTAGTGGGGATCCTCAGGGACATTCAACAGCAGCAGGCTGCCCATCATGCCCGCTTGGACTTACACATGTCCCGCATGGAGTCCAAGTGGGACACATTGCAAGAACAGACGGCGGTGCATAGGGACATATTACAATGCCTCCGCCAGATTTGCACCAACATGTCAACACCTCCCTGTGTGCCCACAACATCTGGTGCTGCAACAACTGCAACTGCCACAGGGAGGGAGGATGACTCTGGCAGAGACTCCCCTGCACCGCAGCAGCCTGCACTTGAGGGTCCCCCCCCAAAGAAGAGGGGTCATCCGAGGAAGGACAACTGAGAGGCTGATGGCCATACACAACCCCCAGGAAGCCAACACCTGTTCTGGAAAATCACCTTTGTGCGCAAACTCTTCACCCTGTCGAATGTAACACAACTCTCCCACATGACATGGGGAGCTCAAGTTGGACCAATGTATCAGATGACTGTGGACTTTACTCAGGACATTTCTGCTATCAGGACTTTCAAATCATCTAGGAACTTTGGATTACAATCACAATGTACAGCACCCACCATCCTGTGCACTATACTCACACATGTATGTCAATAAACTCACTAATACACCATACTTGCCTCTGTTGTGATTCCAACGTTGTATCTGAAGTGGAGATGATGATCTGTGAAATGACACTGTGCATGCTAACTGCTACAGCAAGTACAACACCGGCATGTGAGTCATGGCGACGTGACACATATGAGGGAGACACACCACCAGGGCTACACAACACATACACACCAGGGCCATCTGACTCATCGCCTACACTGATGTTGCCAGGAAATACGGTGCAATGCACAGACCCAACACCTATTCACAGTCTGTGTTAACTAGCCCACTGGTGCAGTAAGCAAATGTCAGTCAGATGTGTGACCACAGACAACGCACATCACAAAGTGAAGCACAGGTTTATTACACATTTGCAACATGTTGTAACCACTACAGATGCAAGGTAATCCCACCTGGCAGTGGGTACACAGTCAACAAGTGTAGAAGAAAGGAAGTCCATGGGTGTGGCGCACATCACCTGCAGGGAAACGACAGCTACCACCCTGGAAGTTGATTCACGGTGTCGGAGGATCACAGTTGACCAAACAACTCTGAAAGTACCCTGTGAAGGACAGAAATGACACACAGTCAAAAGCACTGAAGAACAGGACAGAACTGCAATACTCATGCCCAATACATGTCACAAGATACCCACCCAGAACCAAGTTAGCATGTCAACACTGTTGTGGAGTACAGACTACCTGTAAGGACACATCGCTGCACGCATCCAGTCAAGTAGCACATGGACACACTCAAACAGCACCAGAGCACCACCAACACATATCATGCAAACTCACATCATTGACATAACATCCCTGGATTCTCACATTCAGCTGAAGAAGTTGGTGATGAGCTGTGTGCGGACATCACCCTCATCATCATCATCATCACTGGCATCGTGGTCCAGCCCAGGATCCTCCGCAGGTGGCGGATGTTGGTCATCGTCATCCAGGATGAGAGGCAACTCCTTCCGCACTGCCAGGTTGTGTAGCATGCAGCAGACGATGACAATCTTGCACACCTTTGCTGGGGCATATGGGAGGGCCCCTCCTGTCTTATCTAGGCAGCGGAAGCGGCTCTTCAGGAGACCAAATGTCCGCTCAATCACTCTCCTGGTCCGACCATGTGCCTCATTGTAGCGCATCTGGGCTGGTGTCACAGGGTTCCTGAGGGGCGTCAGCAACCACGGCATGTTGGGGTATCCGGAGTCACCTACATACAGACAATTGCACATTAGCTGAGTTGGAAAAGAGGGTGGAACACTACATTGCAGAACACACACAAGGCTACAAAGTCAGTACACACCAACAAGCCAGGCACGCTGGTTCCGCATCTGTGACATCATCCTCGGGATGCGACTACTCCTCATCACGTAGGCATCGTGTGCAGAACCGGGGAAACGGGCACAGATGTGTGAGATGCTCATATCTGCAAGACATACCACCAGTGCATTGACCGAATGGTAGTGTTTGCGGTTCCTGTATGCCTGCTCTTGGGCCTGTGGTGGTACCAAAGCCACATGTGTCCCATCAATGGAGCCAATGACATGCGGCATCCTCCCCAGGGCATAGAAGTCACTCCACGTCAGTGAGTTGTTGAAGTCTAGGGAAAAAGATGTACTGGTTCAGGTATCTCAACATAGCCTCCAAAACATCGCGGAGCACACGGCTGAACATGGTCTGTGACATCCCACCAGCAGACGCCACAGTGTGTTGAAAGGTACCGGTGGCAAAGAAGTGTAGGGCTGCCATCACCTTCACCTTGGGGGTCAGCGCTGTAGGGTATGTCCGGCCAGGTTGCAAATGTGGGGCCAAGCGCACTGCCAAATCCTCAATCAGCTGCCTGGTGAAGCGGTACCGTCGGATGCAGTCACGTTCCACCATCGTTGCAAGGTCAGGGAATGGTCTATGGACAGCTGGTGCCCTGCAGTGCATAGGTGAGGAAAGAAAGATTGTCAGTCACCCCACATATGTGGCATACACCAGACTCAATATCACATGATACATCATTACGAGACACAAGTACATGATGCGTGTGGCGTTCCGTAAGGACATGTATGGCACCTACATGGCTAACATCTAACATCACAGTTCAACATGTGTCCTCAACAAGTCCCAGGTTGTGCTATGGGATATCATTAGGCTGTGTCACAGTACCCATGTACTGCTGTCACGTTCCAAACACACACCACAGTGACATGTGAGGACAGATGTGCCCCAGGCATCACAGCTCATCGACAGGTAGATTCCCAGGGACCCTGTATTGCCACATGGACACTGGCATGACATGGTGCATCATGAATACACCACAGCTAAACAACCATGACCCCCACAGGTAGTGGTCCCTGTTGCCTCTGCAGGACAGACATGGACGTCTGTGACACACACACGCACAACATCAAAGTCCATGCACAAACAACGTGGATGTGGAGACTGTCTCCCATTGTGCACATGGAATCAGAGACATTGTAAACACAACATGCACACAGACTGTGGAGGGCCATCACAATTGTGGCAATGGGTCACCCTGGGACGTACATACCGTCCCACATGGGACTCAGGGGGTATGTGACATGACATACACATACACAACCGTGAAATGTGACCATGCCACATGCCCTGAAATGAACAGTTGCACACCACAGTGTTCATGTGCACAACACACCAAGGATTCTGTCACCATGAACACGTGCACAGCCTGGGAGTGGCTGCCCCCAAGTGCCACCCAAAAAACAACATGTTGACCCCCATACACGGAACAGGTAATGCAGCCTTACATGCCTTAGGATACAGTGTGGACAGGCTGTGGTGTTGTAGGTGTGCCCCTCACTCCCTGGGAAGTATAAGTGGCTGGCATATGGTCACCTGTGACAGGCATGGTGACATATGCCAGTGACTTGTACAGGGACGCGTTGTACAGCAATGGACCGATCGGTGCGCACGCATTGGCCATTGCATACGATGTGAGCGGGTACGCGTTGTACAGCAATGGACCGATCGGTGCGCACGCATTGGCCATTGCATACGATGTGAGCGGGTACGCGTTGTACAGCAATGGACCGATCGGTGCGCACACATTGGCCATTGCATACGATGTGAGCGGGTACGAGTTGTACAGCAATGGACCGATCGGTGCGCACACATTGGCCATTGCATACAATGTGAGCAGGTACGCGTTGTACAGTAATGGACCGATCGGTGCGCACACATTGGCCATTGCATACGATGTGAGCGGGTACGCGTTGTACGGGTACGCGTTGTATTCGCAATACGCATTGTACAGCAATGGACCGATCGGTGCGCACACATTGGCCATTGCATACAATGTGAGCGGGTACGCGTTGTATTCGCAATACGCATTGTACAGCAATGGACCGATCGGTGCGCACACATTGGCCATTGCATACAATGTGAGCGGGTACGCGTTGTATTCGCAATACGCGTTGTACAGCAATGGACCGATCGGTGCGCACACATTGGCCATTGCATACAATGTGAGCGGGTACACGTTGTATTCGCAATACGCGTTGTACAGCAATGGACCGATCGGTGCGCACCCATTGGCTATGGCCTGGCCTGGCAACGGACGCGTTTTCAAATCTTTAACGAGTCTGATGCTGTGAATTCTGTTGGTCACCCACAACAATGTTGCAAATTCATGGGTGTCATGAAGTTGAACTTTGAAGGATGCTGTGGGCGTGTGTAAGTGGTGCAATTCCATGGATTGGCTAGATTCAGAAGATGCAAACGACTTGAACCTATCACTTTGGACACATGGGACAGTATCTGCCTCTGCAGCACACATATAATGCTGGCTGTTCCCCTGAGAGCTCACTTGCCTGCACTACATGCTCCAGGACGACATCTGCCACCACCACTGCTGCTGTATCTGCACCCTCTGGATCCTGCAATGGCACGTACTGTGGAGAGAGCCCCAGCCTTCAGCACTGAGGAGAACCAGGCCCTGCTGGATAGCCTCCTTCCACAGTACAGAAAGCTGTATGGGAAAGCAGGGGAGCAGGTGAGTGTGCTGTCCACTGCCTTACTAAATGTGCATGTTGTCTGACTAGCAAGACTTACAGTCTGCACGCCACTGGCTAGCAGGCTCACTGAGTAGTTGTCACCCCCATAGTGTGTAGTTACATGCACTGAACAGGTATAGTGCAGAGACAGTGCATTTAAACAAGGTTTTACTTCCCAGGCAATGATACCATGTAGTAACTGCTGGCAAACTGTCCATAGCCATCGTTGCACTGCCTGTGTACATCATGTGCCCCTGTGATTGAGACATGTATATCCAACTGTGTAATGCACGGATATGTTGAATGTGTAGTAATGGCATTTTCACTTTGTCATCCTCACAGGTTGATGCCCACCAGAAGCAGCAGATATGGCTGACCATCGTCCGGGCAGTGAGATCCGTGGGGGTCTACAAGCACCGGATCCGAAACTGCCAGAAGAGGTGGCAGGACCTTCGGGGCTGGACCCGGAGGATCGCACGGGTCCAGCTGAAGCTGTCGCCTCCTCGCAGGAGGGGCGGACACCGGACCCTGACCCCCCACATGCTCAGGATCCTGGCGGTGGTCTTCCCTGATCTGGATGGGCAGCTGAAGGCCAGAGAGCAGCAAGGAGGGGTGAGTCCATGACTGCATTGTGAACTTTGTCTGCCATGCTATGTGCCCTCCTCTGGCCTGGTTAAACTTCCACAGTACATCAGTCATGTGGTCCAGGACCCATGTCCCTCAATTGTGCACTGCCCACTCCTCATCTGATGCCCAGGTGTGGCCCTTACAGTCAGGGAATTGTGTCACTTGGGTACTGTGTCCTTGCATTTTGCTCAGCTCAAGGTGGGGGACAGCATTTGTTCCCCTAACTCTGTGGTGGGCATCATGGGTGGGTCCATTGCTTACACAATGCCTGTGTTCTGACATGTAATCTGCGTGTTACTTTGATATGTGGTCCAATTGCTGAGCTGATCCACCACATGTGCCTGGGGTATCTGGCACACACCCATGCTGCGGGTGGGAACAATGTTTGGGCCCCAGGAGTGTGTATATTACGTGTGTCACACATACTTAGCCACCTGCCTACTGTCTAGGGCTCATCCCTCATTCACGTGGGGCAGGACAGTCATGCCTACTCCAGGCCATACAATACACTTTGTACTCCCACTCACGTGTATCAGCTGACACGTTGTGCTCAGTGATATGTCCCCTCAGGTGTCTGCCTCTGTGTCAGTGTGCTGTGACTTCGTTGTCAGGACTACTGGGGTGTTTCTCGGTTGGGGCTCAGCATGCCACCGGAGATGTGACCATAGGAGACGATACTTGTGTGACACATAGGTGTTTGATCACCTGACCGTGCAGACTGGGGTATGCAAATGTGAAGTTCAGGCAGCTGTTTCCCCATCACAGCAGATTGTGAGGTGCTCAGGTTCAGAGGGTTGTGTTACAGGTCTCCCATATGTCCAATTGGTATGACATGGACAGATAAGGGTTCAGATGATGTGGTGTGTGGGGTATGTACATGTGCACTTGTTCAGCTCCAGGACTTGCATTCCCCATGACCTACTATTGTGACACAGTGCAGACTGTTGTTGTCTGGCTGCCCTGCCCATGTGACTGGAGACAGTGATGTATGACTTAGCAGGCATGCCTGTGCCATGGCATGAAACTTCCTATGAGTGATCCTGCAGGGGAGTGACATGTGCTACATGCACACCATTGTGGCAATGACTATCAGGACATGGGTGCATCATGGTGTCTGTCGCTGGTATGCATCACATGCATTTCAAAATTGACTCTGGGCATCCCTTTATCCGGACACCTGTACTGACTCAGTGGCAAGAGTTGTGATGTGTGCATGTTCACATGCTTCACCGTGTTCTCTGCACTGTCCAACTACTGTGTAGGTGGTGCATGTGTCCACACTGGGGTATTGCCATCCGACAGACACCAGACAGATGGGTGCAAGGCGAGGAGGGATGTGAGTGCCATGGTTGACCATCAGACTGACAATTGGCTTCCCCTACTCTGTTTGGGCACTTTTGGCAATGTTCAACTAAGGATGCCAGGGCTTGCTCTGTAATGTGCTGTACTTACTGTGGTGTGTGCGTTCGGTGCAGGTGACTGATGTCTGTCTGTTTCCCTATTGTTTGCAGATACATCCACGGCCACAGGAGGGGACAGCTCCACGGACCAGGAGGAGCCGCAGAGCCAGACTGGGTCAGCAGCCGAGGAGTGGTCGGAGGGACCCAGTGGCACGGAGGGCGAGGGGAGCCACACCGAGGAGTCCTCAGCACCATCCACCTCAGCTGAGGACCACAGCAGCTCGGAGGATGACTCCCTTGTGGAGGCGGGTGTCAGCAGCCACCACACCCCAGCTAGTGTTGCTGTCCCCGCCACCACCACCACCACCACCGCCCTCCCATCGGCTCCCATTCCCGAGGTCCGTGGAGGCTCCCATGTTCGGGAGCGTGTCTCCTTCATGCCAGGCACCGCACCCCCTGCCCCTGTGTGCCCTGCTGCCCTGAGTGAGGAGCCTGTGTACCTCCTTTGCCAGCTCCATGTAGGGCAGACAGCGATGCTGAGTGTCCTCCATTCACACACCACTCTGTTGACTCAGCTGGTGTCGTTCATGGAGGGTGAGTTGTGCGCTATAAAAGTGGTGTTAACATAACATAACATAACATAACTTGCTATACATGTGTGTTGGATCTGTGCTGATGATTTCGTTGACACTCCCATGACCAGGCTGATATGATGGGAGCCTTCATTTCGTGCTAATTGTTGACTGTGTGACCAAGTGTTCTGCTGACATGATGGAGCCCTACTGAGGCAACATATGGCACAGCTTTCCTCACACAGGAGTGGAGTCCCCTCATGGCAGTGTGTAATCCTGTGACATTGCCTGAGCCCAAGGTGTGTGTTGTGTGAGCATGTCTGTGTGTGTTCACTTCCATTTTGCTGTGCATGCTGGGATCCCTAGTGATGTTCCTGTTTGTGATGTTTGCTGAGTTGACCTATGTTCCCCCCAAGTCTTATCCCTGGGTTCTCTGTGATGTGGGTGCATGGCACATTACTGGTCATCAGGGTGTCACCCATAGGTGTGTTTGCTGTCAGGGCTGAGTTTGTGGGCAAACGCAGATGGGACACAGTCAGGATTCCACTTGGCACTTGTTGTTTACACCTGTCATGTAATTTCCAGTTTGTGTTATCTTTCAGTGATTGTGACACGTTGTGTGTGTGACTGCTGGCACTCCTCAGGGTCAGGGCTGCAATGTTGGTAGTTGTCTATGTGTGTTCTTTGTGGGTGACTTTGGCTTCTTCATTGGTGTGGGACTGTGGCTGGGATCCCATTGGTTGGTGTGGTATTGCCGTCATGTCCATGTACAGCATAGTGTGCAGTGTGTCAGACATTCAGGAGTCTTGTTGAGTGGCCATGTGTGATGTGTTTCTGCACCTTAGTTCCCACCACCCCCCATGGGATTGTCATGGGTGCATGTGCAATGTCACCAGTGCATGTGAGCTTCAATGCTGCACATTGTTGGAGGTCGAGGTGTGTGATGTTGAGTGTGTGCAGATGAGAGTTGTTGCCCGGCTAGACCCCTGCCTCCATGTTGGCCTTGGCTTACTGGCCGTGCTGATTGATTTGTGCTTGTGTAGGTGTGATGGTAGTTTGTTGCTCAGGACACATGACTGTGGTTCACAGTGTGAACGACATCTAGCTTTGTCATCACAGTGGGATTGTCATGCAGCCCAGGGCCACCACATTGTGGGGACCCTGGAGGTAGTGCTGTGGTGTGTCTGTGTCTTGCTGTGTCAGTTGCTGTTCCTACATGCCTGTGTGACATGTGTGATTTGTGCTCCCTCTCATCTAACAATGCCTGATTGCCCACATAGGGGATTTGGATCCATGAGTTACTTTTGTGTGGCACTGTATGCGCATCTGTGTAATTGGTATTCAGGCCTCATCATGTGTTGTGTGGTTGCCTGGGGACACTGGCACCCCCCCTCCCCCTCACCTGTTGTGTTTGATGTGCAGTGTGGGGCTGCCTGTTTGTGTTTGTGCATCTGCACCACTGCATTGGCATATCTTTAGTGTGACATTGGCTGTATGTTGTTTGGTGGGTTTCATCTGCTGTCCCTGGGACTCCTAGGTCATCAGTCAGCACAATGATCATTGTTTGTGTGTCCCATTGCTGCCATGGTATGGTATTTGTTCACCTCACATCTACAGTCTCCACAGGATATCTCCATTTGTGTGCCCATTGGTGCAAATATGTGGGTCTGCATTATGATGGTCACTTCTGTCATTGTGTCATTGATGAATGTTGACAGTGTCAGCCCCCATGGGTGATGTTTGTCTGCACATGGCCAAAGGTATGTCTTATTTGCACTGCACTGTTTGCCTCCCCCAATCTATGTTGCTATGGGACACAAGCACTACTTTGCCACTGATGTGTTTGTTGTTCTGTGACCAGGAATCATCCATGCAGTTTTGCAGTTGCAGCTTTTTCAATGTCAACACTTACATTTTGGTCACTGTGATGATGGGGGTTTAGACCCCATTGCCACAATGTTCAAGATGTGCTTCAGCTATGGACCCCCGACTTACCTTTTGGTCACTGTGATGATGGGGGTTGGACCCCATTGCCACAATGTTCAAAATGTGCTTCAGCTATGGACCCCACACTTACATTTTGGTCACTGTGATGATGGGGGTTTAGACCCCATTGCCACAATGTTCAAGATGTGCTTCAGCTATGGACCCCACACTTACCTTTTGGTCACTGTGATGATGGGGGTTGGACCCCATTGCCACAATGTTCAAAATGGGCTTCAGCTATGGACCCCACACTTACATTTTGGTCACTGTGATGATGGGGGTTTAGATCCCATTGCCACAATGTTCAAGATGTGCTTCAGCTATGGACACCACACTTACCTTTTGGTCACTGTGATGATGGGGGTTGGACCCCATTGCCACGATGTTCAAAATGTGCTTCAGCTATGGACCCCACACTTACATTTTGGTCACTGTGATGATGGGGGCTTAGACCCCATTGCCACAATGTTCGAAATGTGCTTCAGCTATGGACCCCACAGTTACATTTTGGTCACTGTGATGATGGGGGCTTAGACCCCATTGCCACAATGTTCAAAATGTGCTTCAGCTATGGACCCCACACTTACATTTTGGTCACTGTGATGATGGGGGCTTAGACCCCATTGCCACAATGTTCGAAATGTGCTTCAGCTATGGACCCCACACTTACATTTTGGTCACTGTGATGATGGGGGCTTAGACCCCATTGCCACAATGTTCGAAATGTGGTTCAGCTATGGACCCCACACTTACCTTTTGGTCACTGTGATGATGGGGGTTTAGACCCCATTGCCACAATGTTCAAAATGTGCTTCTGCTATGGACCCCACACTTACCTTTTGGTCACTGTGATGATGGGGGTTTAGACCCCATTGCCACAATGTCCAAAATGTGCTTCAGCTATGGACCCCACACTTGCCTTTTGGTCACTGTGATGATGGGGGTTGGACCCCATTGCCACAGTGGTCAAGGTCTGCTTGCATTGTGGAGGCCACACACATTTATGTGTGACACATGTGATAGGGGGTCACATTGTATGTTCAAAGTCATGTTCAGTGTTGTAGGCATTTGACACAGTCTACACACGCTTGTCATGGTGTTGGGGGATGTCTTTTTCTTGCATTCCTTGGGTTGTAGTGTGCTGGTTGTGTCATGCTTTGTCCATCCTATGAGTGGGGGTGGTGTTGGTGGTAGGCATCCAGCCCCCCATGGGTAGGGGTGGTAGTAGTGACAGGCATCTAGCCCCCATGGGTAGGGGTGGTAGTAGTGACAGGCATCCAGCCCCCCATGGGTAGGGGTGGTAGTAGTGATAGGCATCCAGCCCCCATGGGTAGGGGTGGTAGTGGTAGTAGGCATCCAGCCCCCATGGGTAGGGGTGGTGGTAGTGGTAGGCATCCAGCCCCCCTGGGTAGGGGTGGTAGTAGTGACAGGCATCCAGCCCCCCATGGGTAGGGGTGGTAGTAGTGGTAGGCATCTAGCACCCCTGGGTAGGGGTGGTATTAGTGGTTGGCATCCAGGCCCCTATGTGTGTATGTGGCATTGGTGATAGCCATCCCGCCCCTATGGTGCTGCTGTTGCAAGTAATTTCTGCATCCCTATGTGTGTGTGGTATATGTCGGGTACGTGTGGTTTGTTTGTGTGGTGGGTGTTTGACTTACCTTCTGCACCGTACACGTCCGTACCAGTTCCGGTAATAGATGTAGAGTATTGGTAGGATCGGCGCGATGGGATTCATGGTTGGTTCGTCTCGTTCGTCTTTCTCTTTGCTTCGCCTCGTCCTCGTCACTGGCTTGTTCGTCTCGTAGCCGTGGATCGTCTTGTGGCGCGAATCGGAGCTTATGTGCGCCTCTCCCGGATGCTTTGACGTGCCGTGCGTAGCGACGGGTTCGGCACGTACGGAAGGTGCATCGTACTAGTCCGGCCGGACGGGGGTGCATTTGGGCTTCCGTGCGACTTGATTCTGCGTTTCCGGATCCGCATCGGTCGGAGAACAGGAGCTGGATTGGGTGAGTGCGACTGGGTCGGGATTTGAGCAGTTATGCACATCGTACTTGCTCGTTCGGACATATGTGCGAATCGGTCGGGAAACACGCATTCGCCTGTTTTTTTTCCCGGGCGAATGGTGTTAGGTGCGCCTCCGACCGGGATCGGAATCGACCCCTCAGTATACAAAAAACAGTAGTTCGCCTGGAACTAATTCTCTTGAAATATTCTTTTGGCAAAGAAAAGTTTCAATGTATATACTTAATGTAATAAGGATTATTAAAGTTTAACCTCATAGATGGTTTTTATATTCACAAAAAGTAAATAAACAATAACCAACAGCAGTTATCCAAATCGCTCATAAATTATACACAGTTTCTAATAGATAAACAGGAAGACATAGGTGCAACATGTCCCTGTGAAAAAACGCACAGAAATGAGTGGCAGTTTATCCAAGCCAATTAAGTTTGTGTGCAATGGGGTCGACAGCATTCAAACTCATTTGCAGTATTGAGTTCTCATCAGGACAAAGGTTAACAGGGTCACCGAGAGGAAAATGAATACTATGGTTTGGTATCTAAATTGGTTTGTCCACAGGAGCAGTGATAGACACGGTATGACGGTAATACCTGGATAATTCAAACTATCACATGATCCGGTCTGTGGTCCAGTAGTAACCTGTTTTTGCAATATGGGTTGTTAAAGGTCACTGTTGCATAAAGCAATCAAGAAAAAGACTTGGATTAGGTCTGGGACCCACCTAAGTATGGTGAATAAGTAGGACGCACCTAATGTGAATCTGATAGATAAAAGGGGACTTATTTGCATGGCCAGATTGGCCTGTCAATATAGTAATGTAACAATGAGCATTACATTGCATTTATATGTTGTTGTAAAACCAACTGGTTTTATAAGGTGTAATTAACTTAATATGGAACTCATCACTCAAGTATTGCCACATTAAAATCTTTCCCAGTGGCGTTGTTTCGTGCACTGCAGCATTTATAAATAAGTTATGGTAAAGCCTGCGGAAGGCCAAGAACCAGTATAACACTCAGGCTCATGCTAGCAGGAAATCCAAGAGTCATGTGACGTTCAGAGGGCTACGATGGAGCTCTTGTAGATGGGAGCCACTATAATAATTTGGTCTCAGGCTTCACAAGCTGTCCAAGTGGCTCGCAAGAAGAGAACAGTACACCGTTATTGTCTCTTTGTGGGAAATCCTCTGCGTCCTGCGTGTAGAGGTAAATATAGACGCCTCTCAAGATGAGGCTTGAAACGCATCAAAGAATAAAGGCTGACTCAATATTTACTCAAAGTCAAATAATACAATGTCTAAATACACTGAGAGTGAATAGAATTGGCAAAACAGAATTAAAATTAAAAAGGGAAAAATAAAAAAATACAAAATAAAATAAAATAATAGACATTGAAGACCATGGGTTACTCTGGTTCTATCCTGCAAAGAAAGAAGGAATTTTTAATGAGTGTAATACATAACATTGTAACATACATGATCATTGATAATTGTGCATGGTACATTCAACAATATACTACTAACATATCTGGAAATTCATAATAATCCTAGTCCATACAATTCAACAAAGTTCATATGGTTTTACATAGTGTAAAAGTTCAGGCATCACAGGTGGCGATATAGCCTCTACATTCTTCCATTGAGTTCAATCCTTGTGAGATGGAGTCACATCGTTCAATCCATTACATTCCAATCATTGTAAGCTAGCTCTCAGAACGGCTCCTCTGTCTGGTGAGCCATTGAGATAACTTACCATCGCATCCTCTATCTGGTAGGTGATCCATTAGATAACTTGCCATCTCAAATCGTCTGCACCATGATTATTCTCCATAAATGTGATACAAGCATGGCATTAGGGGCTTTGCCTATAATATGGCTCCTGTGCTGTCCTGTGCGCTGGGCTGCTTAACCTGCTGAATTGTCTGTACTGTGTATAGAAGGTCACCATAAAATATACCACATTGGTGGCATTACAGTTGGTGAATGACTTCAGTTCTCGTTCAATGGAGAGGTGTACACATTTCTTAGTATCTGAAGTGAACTTACATGCAATACAATTTGAGCATTTGAAGTGACTATTATAGGTGGTAAACCCCAAATGTCGTACTGGTTACTCTTGTGGAGCCTGTCTCACTGCAGAATATACCACATGACCCTTAACATTCTTGCCCCTTTTGAAAGAGAACAATGGGAGGTCAAGAGACACATTATTATTTTTGAAAGATAGGGTTAATGTTTCTATTTATTGTTAGCTACCTGATATGGGGGTGGAGAGAAGCTAGTTACACACACAATGTGTTTTTGTGGGTCTTGCTGGCAAAGGTTCTCTAGGGAGAACCATGCCCTCTCCATAGCATTTTTTAATAGTATCCTGGAGTAGCCTCTATCCAATAATTACAGCTTTAGGCTATTGACCTCATAAGAATAGTCTACCTTACAACTAAATTGTGCCTCAATCTGAGAAATTGTCAGAAAGGAAGGCCGTCCTTCAATGCCCTAGGATGGAAACTTTGATATTTCAGTAAGGTATTATTTACTGTTGGTTTTCTCTATAGACCTGCGATGAACTTCCCTTGGTCATGGCTAATAATCAGGTCCAGAAAAGGTATATTTTCAGTATTAAATAGTAAATGAAGGTATTAATTCTAGGGGTGGGAATTGTACGCACTGAAGTGCCTTTATACTGTTGGTAATACACCCCATTGTACATGAAGTTCTTATTTTCTAAAGGCAATGTCCAAGAGTTTTTTTAATTTATTTTTTATTTTTTATTTTATTTATTGCAGTTTCATACATACAATAGTGCAAAACAACAGGTTCCAGCATGATAAGGACAATGCAGAGAGAACATACACAGCAGCAGCAATTGTTCATCCTGTGGTTGCGTCATTAGATGCAAAATTACAAAGACTTCCATAGCATTTTCCTCCCGCCCTACATCCGCAAATCCCAAATTGAATCATTGAGAGTGATTAAACATCAGGTATCATTACATCCACAGTAGGGGCCACCATCCATTTCCCACACAGAAGCAAGGTATACAATACATTATGTAGGTTGCGAGCATGGGCCTTTAGTAGGTTCCATTGGGTGTTCCATGAGGTACAATGGATCCCATATGTCCCAAGGCCGGGACGAGAGTGGAAGGAGTTCGGCATAAGTATATGCTTGTTCTTGCCAAAGTATCATATCTCCAATCCACTCCTTGAATTTAGGCGCTCGGCCCCTGCCCCACCGACAGGCCACCCGCCGTCTGGCAAGTAGTATACTAAATGTGACAAATTTGCGGTGCGCCGCTGGTATCTCCTCTGCATACCCGAGAAGTGCCAGCAGTGGGGGACAATGAGATTTTCAAGAGTGTCATCAGTTCCAGCGCAGCAAACACCTGCTGCCAATATGTACCCACTGTGCTACATTCCCAAGCAAGGTGCAGAAAATCAGCATTCTCTGCCTTGCACCTGTCACACCGGGTCGTGTCGCGGAGGCCGTATTTGTGTAGCCTAACCGGGGTGTAATAGAGGCGATGTAGGAACTTGTAGTGAGTGTTGCGCAGTCTACTGCTAGAGGAGACCAGCTCAGTCTGTTTACAGCAATATTCCCACTGTTGATCAGTAATGTCTTGCCCAAGCTCGGCGCTCGATTTTTCGCGAGCAGCGCAGGGGGATATACATTATTTCAGTGAATTGGCTATGGTACAGTGTAGATACTAAATGGGAGACATTGGCGGTTCGTAACATATAGTGCAGTGGGGCAACTGTTAGGGGCTCCAAAGGGTACGAGGGAGTATGTTCTTTGACGCCCTGTCGCAGGCGGACATAAAGGAAAATATCCATAGGGGAAGGCGATGCTCCCCGAAATAATTACGGCATGGTGCGAAACGTGCCATTTCAATAGAGGTCTTCCCAGCAAGTTATGTTGTACTTAGTTTTAGTCTTTGTAAAGACTCCTTCCTGCAGGACAGGCATCTTCGGGTGATATATAAGCGGAAGCAGCGGGGAATAGAGCATGGGAGCCTGGAGATGGCGAGCAATGCGTTGCCATGCTCTGACCGTGCAGTCCACTGAGGTCGAGCACATCATGCGTGGTGCGTGCAGTCAGTATGGCGCCATCTAACGGGATAGGGTCCACCAGCCAATGCTCCGTTGCGACATGTGGCGTATATCTGGGAGGGTGGAACTAATAATGTGCAAAGTGTGCCTGGGCACACAGATAGTACATTTCGAAATTGGGGACGTCGAATCCTCCCTGAGAGTAGGGTCGTATGAGTATGTCCCATTGCAACCGAGGTTGTTTACCGCCCCAAACCAGTCTAATTAACTCCGATCGGAGCAAAGAAAAGAAGTGTCTATCTGGATAAAACGGGATGTTTCAAAAACAAGTATAAGAGCTTGGGGAGGACGATCATTTTAATAAGGGAAATGCGCCCCGCCATGGTGAGGGGAGGGCGACCCAACGTGTGATACTACTCGTGATATCTTCCAATGTGCGCCCATAATTAAGTCGCAGTAATTCTTCGCGATCGATAGTAACGTGTACTCCCAAGTATTTCACTTCATCCGCACACCACTCTATGGGAAAGTCCGTGGGGAATGGCGTAACTGACTGTGTGAGTGGGAAAAGTTGAGACTTAGCCCAGTTGATGTGTATGCCCGAGAGCCCGCCGAATCTGACAAATTCCCGGAGGAGCGGGTTGAGGTTCCGGAGCGGGTCTTTAACATACAAGGTAACATCGTCCGCATAGAGGGAAATTAGTATGGGACGGAGGAAGCAGCGAAGGGCCTTTTTTTGATGGTGCTGTCTGAGTTTTGCCGCCAGGGGTTCTATGGCAAGGGCAAATAATAGGGGGGAGAGAGGACAGCCCTGTCGGGTGCCTCGGGTGAGTTGAATAGTAGAGGATGTGTGCCCATTAATCATCACCCTCGCTGTCGGGGAGGCATAAAGGAGGCGTATCCATGATAAAAACCCTATGGGGAGCCCCATGCATTGAAGAATAGTAAAGAGATAATCCCACTCCACAGAGTCGAAGGCTTTCGTGGCGTCTAAAAAAACTGCCACTAGTGCCAATTGTGGGTCAACATGTTGTAAAATGGAAAAAAGAGTGCGAAGGTTGTGGGAGGTCGCCCGCTCGGGGATAAAACCCGCCTGATCAGGCAATACTAATTTCTCCATTAAGATACTGAGACGGTTCGCCAGTAATTTCGCTAGGATTTTTGCATCTGTATTAATGAGGGAGAGGGGCCGATACGAATCACAATGATCCGCGGGTTTGCCAGGCTTCAAGAGGGAGATAATAAGTGCCTCTCTCATAGATCCTGGGAGGATCTGTGACTCCTGAGCCTCCATATACACCTCCTTCAACACCGGAATCAGCTGGTCAATATATGACTTGTAGAAGTCGATGGGAAGCCCATCGGAGCCCGGGGCTTTCCCCGATTTCATTTGCATAATGGCCTCTCGGAACTCGTCATCCTCGAACGGCGCAGCTAGGAATTCCCGTTGGTTGTCACCTAACCATCCTAGTGCAATATCTTCAAGAAAAGGAGTGAAGTCAGGGGGCTCAGTCCTACGGGTACTATAGAGATCCTTGTAAAATGCAGTAAACGTGCAGAAGATAGCCAGACTATCTCTGTGACGCTCTCCCGCAGTATCTAGTATGTCCATAATGTAGTTAGAGAAGCGAGGGAGGCGAATATCCATCGCTAGTGCTCTACCGGGCCTCTCCCCTTCCCCATATCTACGAGCAGTGTAGAATTTACTGCGAAAGCGGACTTCCCGTTCAGCTGTATTGGTGTATTCAGTGAGTTTATCCCGAAGTGTAGCCCTCTGAGCCCCTGATGCCTCCCGCCACATATCTGCTTCCAGTAGCTTCAGTTCCCCTTCAAGACGGCGCAGGCTACGCCGGATGTCTCTAAGGACTCCGAAGCTTTTTGCCATACAGAATCCGCGCACTGTAACTTTAAAAGCCTCCCAAAGCGTGCTCATATGCGTGACCGAGCCTCTATTTCTGCTAAGGAAGCTTGGAATCTCCTCCCCCAGTTCTGTCTGAAAGACGGTGTCCAGAAGCGCCTCGGGCATGAGCCGCCAGCTGCGCAGAATAGCGATTGAGTTAGGGGGTGCTATTGTCATATACAAGGGGGCATGGTCTGAAAGGGTTCTGGCCATGTGCTCTATTGATAATATCCACGGTGCAACCCCTCGGGAGACGATCCAGTAATCAAGTCGGGACCAGGAAGCGTGGGCTGTGGTGTAGTAGGTACCCTCTCTCCCTCCGGGATGTACATGGCGCCATGCATCTATGAGCCCATGTTCAGGGAGCAGGTGTGAGAGTGCCTCATGAGTTTTGGTGTAATGATGAGGATGTGGATTTGATCTATCGACTGACGGGCACAAAGCAGTATTAAAGTCCCCCCCCAGAAGACATGGGTAGATCCCACTTTAAGGATTTGCCCCCATAGGGCAGTAAAGTAGTCAGGCTCATCAGTGTTGGGCCCATAACAGCAAACAAGTGTGACCGATTGCGTGCCCAGCGTGCCCCAAAGCATGCAGTGTCTACCTGACGGGTCGCTAAGGGTGCCACCCAGAATAAAGGGTGTGCCTTTCTTAACTAGAATCAAGATACCCCGTGAATACGTAGAGTAAAAGGAAAACACTCGGTCTGAAGCCCATCTGTCCCCGTAGCAGGGTAAGCGACGTGGGTCTGTGTGCGTCTCTTGGAGCATGGCTATGTGTATCTGATGCCTATCAAGGTAGGTGAGAATTTGGCGACATTTGCGGGGTCCCCAAGGCCTCTAACATTCCACGTGAGTACATTTATGCGAAGCATGCCAGGGGACGAGGACATTACCACGGAATTGGTATATGACTAGAAATGTCGTGATGGAAATGTCTGTACATAGTTTCGCAATGTGTGCTGGTATGTCTAGCTGCTGGTGAAGTACATGTGAACCAGTAAAAAACAACAACAGTCCCAGTCCCACCCCCGCCCACAACAGCATCCCAAACGTGCTGGGAATGTACCACCCATCCAAAACCCAAGAAAACCATGACAGTACAGGCCAGGTCAAATTAGTCCCATAATGCATGTCAAAGAACAAACCAGTGATCGAGGGGGATCGCCCATATGGGGGGATCGCCAGTGTGGCACGAAAACCTCCCTTCCCTCAAAGCTGCTAGGCAGTGTCGCAGTGCTCCGGAGGGGATTGAGGTGAGAAGGGAGGGTGCTTGGCATAGTCCAGTATCAAACCACCTACCCCATGTGCTTGTACCCACCCAAATACACAGAGTCTGTATGTTAGGTACGACACTTATCTGGCCACGATGAGTAGATTACAGTGCGGCACATCGGAGAGGAGCGGAGTATTCCCCACACAAGGCGCAGTCTCTTAGGGTCATAGCCGCCCTACATCCCAGCAGGACATCAGTCAAAATTGAGTTTGCAACGTACAAGGAAGGCACACACCGGTGTTATAGCCATCCGAGCAGATCAGTCAGTGTGAGGGGAAGGCGATCTGGATGCGTGATCCTCAGAGGTTCCTCTCGGGGAGCGGCGCTGGACAGACTTGAGGAAATCTTCCACCTGGTGTGGGTTGGCGAAGATGGAGTGCTTGCCTTGGTAGGAAACTCGCAGACGTGCTGGGTACAGGAGGGCATAGTCAATCTGCGCCTTACGGAGTTTTTGCTTGACCCCAAGGAATTTTCGGCGCGCTTCCTGCACCGCGACAGTGAAGTCTGGGAAGATGGTGAATTCCACACCCTCATACCGTAATGTCTTATTCTCACAAGCCATTTTCAGCGCAGCGTCTCGGTCTCGATAATTGAGGAGACGAGCCTCAATGGGCCGGGAAATCCCACCCGGAGGGGACGGGGTCCCAAGGAGCGATGCGCCCATTCTACAATGAGCTGCGACGAGAAGAGGTCCTCACCACAGGCGCCTCGCAACAATCGCTCAACATACTCCTCCATGCAGCGGGGTCGGAAAAGTGACTGAGTGAAATCTTGTAGATTTCACTCAGCCACTTTTCCGAGGCGTTCCTGCGCCGGAACGCCCTCCCCTGCGCCAGAACGCCCACATGAAACCTGACGCAGGTTTCATGTGGCGCAGGGCTTTACAACG
This sequence comes from Calotriton arnoldi, assembly GCA_963921515.1. Lineage (NCBI taxonomy): Eukaryota > Metazoa > Chordata > Amphibia > Caudata > Salamandridae > Calotriton > Calotriton arnoldi. Next base: position 3,023,095 of record CAWUFW010001151.1, on the reverse strand, counting down.
TTACGCGTTGCTGCGGGGGGCCTGAGCCGGGCTCTAGCCGCATTTGGCGGAGGCGGAGATGCTTCTGAGGTTGAAGGTCGGAGCGCGGCCCTGCTCCGTGAACCCCCTCTGCACAATGTCAAACCGGGCGCTAATGCCCGCAAACTGTCGCTAACTGCTGTTAGAGACAGTTTGCTGATAGGGCGATATAAATATCGCCGCTTTAGCGGCAAAAAGTGCCGCTAAAGCGGCGATAGTGCCCTTGCTAATATGCCCCTGAATCTTTTCTCTGCCGAAAGAATATTTTAGGAGAATTAGGCCCATATGTAGGAAATTCTGAAATTGTGATTCCCAAATAGCGAATCCGTAGAAATCGCTATTTGGGAATCTCAAAACGGATGTATGCAACCTGAGATTTCCTAATAGTGATTTCTATGGATTCACATTCGCTATTAGGAAATTGCAAATTAAGAAATTGCAAAAGTGAGATTTCCTAATAGAAACTCACAAAATTACTGCATATGGGCCTAAATGGGGTTGCAACATCCAAACACATAGCTTCAAGTACTTTTCTTCTCACTTCTCAAATATTTACACATGCACAATGTTAAATGTAAGGATATACTCGCCAAATGAAGAGTTGTCTTCCAGTACAAACTATGGTGTACCCACATGAATGGGCTCGAAAGGAGATCTCATGAAGGGCACAGAAGTAGTTGTTCACCCACAGCACAACCACACTCCCAACAATAGAAGTAATCGGTTGCATAATAAATATTTTCGGAGGTCGTTTTCAACTTTGCAAAGAAACATGGTCCTGCTTGGATTTAAACCTTTGACCTCAAGCTTACCCACCAATTTTCAGCAAAGTTCACATGAATTACTGCACTTGCCTATCAATGTAAGATTCACTTGTATTGAAATCTGTGTTTGACATGGGCAAAAAATATGGACATGAACACAATTTGGTCATCACCGTCTTCTCAACAATATGACATTTAAAGTGCACCTTAGAGCTTCTGGGAAGCCCAGGTGATTCCCGCTAGATGAACTCTGAGTACCGTTCAATGATAACAGCACCCTCACTGGAAGCAGAGAGAATGCCCTTCCACATGGAGTTGCTGTTACATTTGACAGGCACAAAAGGTGAGATGATACATGGGAAAGCCCACGGCCACTGACACCAGTGTCGACTTCTAGGTGCAATTATTCAAATATTTGGGTCTTTATAGAGTGGAATAATCCTACAAGGGGACAGAAACAGACATTGGGTCATTGTGGTGGAGTCACATTGTTACTACAAGCAACATCATGGCTTTTATTAGAAGCCTAAAAGAGACTTTAAATCCCTGGTGTTCTCATTGGTGGTGTAATATTTTGGATAATTAATGCGGTATTGTACATGGGTTAAAATGTTCGTTGTTGTCAAACACTGTCAGCATTATTGAAGAACTAAAGATGGGGTGGGCAAATTGGGTGCAACCTTTTTTCTTATAGGATGGTCTTTACTGCATCATAGAAATTTTAGAGGAAATGCCCTCTTGCCTAAGAATGTACGCATTACTGTAGTTTCGTTATATCATTGTTCAGTGCCAAGGCACAAGAGATTGGACAGGAAGAGCTCTGTTACTTCAAATCACGTAGCTCATTCATTCATTAAACTTTATTCGGTCATTACGACCATTAAAGTGCGAATGCTTGCAATACATTAATCCACCATTATACATTAAATAAACCATCATTAATCAGTACATATATGCTAAAAAGATATCAAACACCACTGATGGAATAGAACATGTTCTAAAAGAATAAAATCTAATAATATTATAAAAACATATGTCACATATTTAGGAAAGGGATCGAAAGATAATCAGACTTGGTCAATTTTCAAATAGTAGCAATACATGGATATTATAATCATAGTATAACTCTTTTATGGCAATTACAGAAAGCAGATTATCGTGTCATGCACGCAAACCTTCGGATTATGCACATTTTACCCAAAAACTTTGCAACACCACATGCTACAAAAGGCCTACAGTCTAATTTAAGGATGCGGAGTGCTTCCTGCTGGCAACGGGTTCCTAATGACCTGCAAACTGGGGCTAGCCACTGAAGTCTTGGATAGTTATAAAGTGGACAAGCAAAGAAAATGTGGCCAATTGTTTCAACCATTGTAGCACAGCCCGGACAATGCTGGGTAGTGGCCGAGAGCTGGCGCCAAGTAGCTGTAAAGGAATTCACGGGAAGACAGCCTAATCGAAACTGAATATACAGTTTTCTATCCTGCGGGATGGTGATAAAATCCAGGTAGGCCTCAAAAGTGCTTTGTATTTTAAATTCCATGAATTCCATCTTAAGGCGACCCACTGATGATTGTGCAACAAAGGATTGTGCTACCCAACTCCAGTACTGAGATTTAACCAATTCTTTGCTAGGCAATTGACTTACATCTCTACTATCCCAAGAACTTCCCAGGCCTATCGCTATTAATAGTGATCTGACTTCATTAAACCACCTAACCTTTTTAAAGCGATCAAGTTTGTAAACCTCATCAAGCGCTACCATATAATGGGAAAGCTCAGGAGTTTGCCTAAGACGCAACCAGAATAGTAAAGGACGCAGCCTAGCTTTGTCCACAATTGTGCGTCTACCCATATCAAGTCGCAAAGGATGAAGCGGTGTGCTCTGGGGGAGTAAACATAAAGATCTTAAGAATTTGTTTTCAGTAATAAGTACATTTTCGGTATTTTCGAATCCCCAGAGTTCTGCCCCGTAAAGGGCAGAGCTTACTACCTTTTGCTCATAGATCTGCAAGGGAGCAGCTATTGGCCTGGTTTAGGAAGTTCTGTGTTCCTGAATCAGCGCCCCAATGGTCTGTCTCTGCTGGAGGTTCCGCTTCGAGATGTGATCTTTCCATACCGTTTTCTCAGATAGGGTAACACCCAGATATTCAAAGGTAGTCACTCTCTCAAGCGGTATCCCCCCCAGTAGTATTTTCCCCCTGAATGTTCTATGAGGGTTTAAATCACGTAGCATTCTTTGGCACCTAAACGTGGACTAGGATGTACCCGGACAAACCTGAGGCACTACCAGGGTGCCAACTGTGGAGAAAGCCATGTTCTGAAGCATGGGCACAGGCACACCAAGGTGCCCCATTGTCTCTTCTGAATGAGAGACCAACCATGAGAAATGTGTATTTGGAGTGTGCAGCAAATCTTGAATCGAGGGAGGATAATGGCTGGGACATCCTGTAAGAAATGATGGTTTTGGCCTTGGAAAACCTAATTGGAATTAGACCATAGTGACTGTGAATTACAGAACTGCTAGGATACCCACGGAACAAGTAAATTGAAAGTTCCAGTTGAGTTATATTGTTCTTTTAAAAAGACCATATGATGAGAACTAGAACTGGGGTGGGCAGTCACAGTTAAGTGGCTTGACATGTAACAGACATGGGCAGGTTGACCCAGAGTACATTTCCATAATCTTGTAAGTAAGAAGTAGACTAGTGGACCTAGAACACGAAGGACAAAGAAACAGCAAGTGGTTTGCAATCATTGAAATGGCCTTCTGTGATGTACTGTGTTGCTAAACATAGGTTCAGTAAAATTATGTAGCATATCGAATACCAATATCTTAATTTGTGATTTCTATTTGCATTTTGGAATTTGCTATTTTAAATCAGCAATTCATCATTTGTATGTACTAAACAATTGTAAATTGTGAATAGATGCAAAAATAGCAAATAAGCATCTACAATTTAGCATCATGGTTAATCAAGGTGCAAAGTGTAAAAGCACACTCTAAATGCAACACAAACTTTCATAACTGCAGCACTCTATGCTAAGTTGAGGAGGATGCACATCCTAGGAGCACAGCGGCGGACGAGGAGGAGAAGAAGAGAATGTTTAGACAGCGGGTGACCTTATTTGATGCATTTTCGGTGCCTTTTTTAAGTTTGCACCTGGTTACTACCAGATCCAATTAGATGGTAATTGCATTACCTAAATGGCCATTTTGCGTCTAGTTGCAATTAGGAAATCTTTTGTACATGCGGTTACCGAATTGCAAATAGGAAATCCCTATTTGCAATTTCCTATTTTGCGATTCCTAAAATGCAATTTCTTCTGGGTAGAAATCTAATTTTGCGATGCCGCATATGCCTTTCGTACATACCAAAAGGCCATTTTGCATTTCTGTTAAGAAATGCAAAATGTGTTTGTACCTATGGGCCTTAGTTCCTGGGGAACCACTTTTTTTTGTATATGATATGCCCAAGTTCCCACTGGCCTTTAGACTGCTCTTGTCTTCTGTAGCACATGTAACACCTGCACACACTTGAAAGGGAGAGAACAGGATGCCATGACCATTTTTGTGTACCACTGTCTGGTTGCTAGACAATCCTAATTTTGCCCTACCAGACTTCTGTCTCTAGGTTTCTTTTGGGTACATTGTCTACCTCAAACTATATTTTAGTGTTAGATGTTGGAGTACACTGGAATTACCATAGTATAACCTACACTTACCCTCCAGCCCTCAGAGCTCAAGTTTAGTGTGTCTGAACACTTTTGTCATCTTGACAGTGCCCTGACAAATTGCATTTTGGGACTGTTTGTAGTAAGGCAAACAGGAACTGCTATAAAAGTGTTACTCCTGGGCACACCCTCACTATTGGCATAAACCTTTGAAGCCCTAGGAACTTTTATGCCAATAGTCAGGGTGTGCCCAGGAGAAACTCCTGCCCACTAATTAGAGCCCGGCATAAATGTGGCACCTCCATGCACTCACTTCAGACAACTCTCTGGACCTGTGGAAGATCAGAAGAGGAATAGACCTGCTGTCTGTGACCTGAGTGGAGCCCCAAAGGACTGGATCTGCTTCCTCTTGTACCCAGGACAAAAACGTGGACTCCAATGGTCAATTGGCTGACCTTCTGCGTGGCTGCAGGGAGACAACAAGCTGCAATGGGGCTTCTCCTGAAAGTTCCCAGCAGACCCGTGGCAACTTGACCTGGATCCTGCTGCTGGCCTCTGCCTGACACCCTTTGAGTTTCTGCCTTTCCTGAGGTCCTGGGGGCTCTAGAAATATACTCCTGTGGCGGACTGGGACTTCAAAGACTAAGGGCCCGATTTATATCTTGACAAAAAATGAATTTTTTGTCTAGTGTCGCCGCGGCATCTGTCTCACGGTCACGATGAGAGTTCCACGTGAATTGGAACGCCAAAATGAAACTCTCATTGTGACCGTGAGACAGATGCTACGACGGCGCTAGACAAGAAATTAATTTTCTTTATTCCTCCAAAGAGGCTAATCTAGCTAACACCTCTGCCCCTACTTGGTACTGGAGATATCTCGTTTGGGAATCCCAGTTATCCTTCGATTCTTTGACCAGGGTCAAGAAATTGCACAAGAGTTGTGTTTGTCCTAAAGATGGTCTCAATGACTTGATGCAACGAAGACTGAAACGTCGACGACAAATCCATTCTTCTCTTTAGTGATTGTTAAATTTATTTACCTTTGAGTGCTGAATCCTATGTATAGGACAGACTAACTGTATTGTTTAATGAAGATGGATAACTATGCATTGATAACCAGGATACCTTGTTATATCTAACTTATATGTTCTCTGTTGTCAATGTTTGTTAAGCTTTCTCGTTGTTATTTCTGTACCCTTATCTTTTCTTATTTATATCTGAAATATGTTTTTCTACTTTGGTTCACCCGGTTGGTGTAATTGATTAACTAATTAATTTTGTACAACTCATTTTGATTTATTCTATTGAGTGTTCCTAGATATCACTTTTAGAAAGTTGGCATTTTCCTGCCTTCAGCCTGTTCCCTGGGTCACATGACTGGATGTGGTTAGCAGTTAGACTTGGTTTATTTCTCCTAGACAGCCACACAATAAAGGGATTAGGTGTGCCTGGATGTGCCATCACTGGCAGGATGATGGACTCGAGCTGGGCACAGCCCCACTTGCAACTGAATCAGCTCTGCCATCATACAAAGGATTTGTCACCCCTGCGTTGTTCATGCAGACAACTTAGAGCCAGAGCAGGAGCAGCAGGAAACTTCAAGCACTTCAAAGGGAGTTCTCTTGAAACTTCTCCTACTTCAGAGGAGGCACCAGGTATAAAAATAGAACCCTCAGACCCACTATTCAGTATACTTTCTGGACCTGCGGAAGGACTCTCCCAGGACTGCCTGCTGCTGTGGCCGGCTTTTACTTAAGAGGACTGCTTTGCTGCACCTGGAAAGACTGCTAGGCCTGCCTTGAACCCTCAGAGGCCTGCCCTCAAAAGGCTAGTTGGCTGGCCTCCTGATCAGAGCCTCATGGACACAAAAGGCTCCAACCATCTTAAACCCACACCTGCCCCCAGCCTGAGTGAGTCCTAGCCCTATAAGTGGTGTCCTTCCAGTCCTAGACCCTTGGTGGGGATGCTAGAGGTGCCCAAGATATCCCAAATCCAAAAATTGGACTAAAATATTTGTGGATAAGAACTGCTCTGAGAACAGAGAAGAGACTGTGACCAACCTCCTCTTCTGTCCGAAAAGTAGCATCACTGGTCGGCCTGACTTTGCGTCAGCACCCTCTATGTTCTTCTTCAGAGCAGCAAATCCTGTTGAGTGGTCATTTGCCAAAGGGGTATCCAGCCTCATTGAACTCTCATCAGCTACAGACTTCAGCGTCGTCCCATAGAAGATTTTCTACTTTAAAAAAAGTGACTAAGTCCGAATAAAGAAATCTTCACTGTTACTTCGTCCAGCTGCTCCCCGACAATGATGCTCCCTCCTTGGACACCACCTGCAGCCTTACCCTGCTGAACTTTACCTATTCAGACCGTTTTTCTTCAAATTTCCTCCAAGTCCGAAGGTAAGCGCTGACCGAAACCCAATCAACTTCGTGTATCTGAAGTACGCTCTATCGCATTTGACCTGGTCTCGCACGGCTAGATGTCTGTGGTGATGTATAAGTGCTAGTTTTCACCATAAACTTAAAAAAATCATAATTCTGGTTCTACTATTTGGCCTTTTGTTATTTTGGTGTCACATCATTTATTAAGATTTATTCTATTTTTCTTAATTGGTGTGCGATTTTTCTTATGTTGTGTTTTCACTTTATTACTGTTTGTGTGCTGCATAAATACTTTACACATTGCCTCTAGGTTAAGCCTGACTGCCTTTGTGCCGAGCTACAAGAGGGTTATGCATAGGTTAATTTAGTGACTTTTGTGGTTCACCCTGACAGGGATTGTGGCTGTTGCTTGAGCGGGGATAACACCCCACTCAACCAACAACCCAATTTTTCACAATGATCCTTTGTCTTTCTCACAAGTAACCAGCATCAGCTAGGCAGTTTCTTCACTCCTCGCTTTCCTTTCCAGTGTTTAGTCTTCCATTTTTTCCCTACAGTTAGATTTTTGCTTCTACATATTCTTTAGTTCTAGTTTCAAACCATGGCTTGTATATGAAACCCCAGATTCACAGACACACAACTGACAGTCATGGTAAATGAGATCATTGGGGTAGAGCCACAATTGTTTGGAGCCCTTGTCCAAATTACTACTGTCACTCAGAAAAGGCAAATGTGGGAGAGAATTGTTTCAAGAGTGAATGCCATTCATCTAACAGCAGGTATTAACTGGAGGAAATTTGCAAGTGTTGGAATGATCTGTAGAGGAGGGTAAGGTCTCTGGCTTCCAAAGCCCACTTAGCGGACCAGCAGCTTGGTGGTGATTCTCCCAGGCCTATGAACCTCTTGCCCTGGAAAGGAACTGTGTATGGGATGAATGTATCATAGAACAACGAGTGCCTTTACCACACACATCAAAGCAATGCAGTACTTACAACGCACTTACTACTATAATGCATGTTTTCACCACGAAACACACTCTCACCCATATCATTAAATGTGTAATTACCACGCATACCATTACCACGTATCACTTCAGCACGCATACCATTACAACGGGCCATTACAACCAATGCAGAAATGCACTTTAATTCACAACATATATAAAATTGAAAAGAAATTCTAAAAATAACAACAACAAAATTACAAACTAAAATGTTCCAAAACACATTTAACAAATAAATATAATAAATGAAACATGACACAATGCGACTAATATTGAAAAAACGTGTTCCCTAATACAATTTTTGCAACTTAGTCCTACCTTTATTTTAACCCCTTTGCCTTTTCCAAATAAAAATGGCTCTTGTTTTACAACAGGAAGTGAAATAACTGTTTTCTTTTTACGAACAAAATCATAAACTACACATACACCATAAAACTCAGTGTAAAATGTACATTCTAACACATATCTTTGTTTAAATTTTAATCTACCACACCAAACACTGATAAAAAGGGATGCCCACCATTTGACATCCACTACTACAGTGATTGCGTTTGAGAGCACACTGAAATTGCTACCAAAGCAAGACTTGACTACCACAAACTATACCAACTACCGTCCAAGTAAGTGGAACTTTCACAAGAAAATACTTATATGTGCACTGCCTAGTTATATGATATTAATTTATATTCCCTTAAACATACAGATTTCGACCATACATTTAACAAAAGTTGACCCGACAAACACAGTCTGGGTTTGTATATTTAAAATTATTCTATATAGAACAATATTCCAGCTTTATAAAATATTGTGTTTCTAACTCCACTGAATACTTAACTCAGGGCAGATGCTGGACAGTGACTAAGGGGCAAAATATTGTGTTTCTAACTCCACTGAATACTTAACTCAGGGCAGATGCTGGACAGTGACTAAGGGGCAAAATTACTATTCTAACTCCACCGGGTAATTACCTCATGGCAGGTGCTGGTTACTGACTAGGGGAAAAATTACTATTCTAACTCCACCAAGTACTTACCTCATGACAGTGTCTAAGGGGGGAAATAGATATTCTAACACCACCAGGCAATTACCTCAGGGCAGGTGCTGGACACAGACTAGGGGAAAAATTACTATTCTCAATCAATCAGTGGGTTTGTAAAGCTAATGGCAGGAACCTCATTAAAAGATAATAAGGTCACCTTTATCTCTTGGAATGTGAACGGGTTAAGGTGCCCTCGCAGGCAAAGATTGATTTTGAAGTATATAGAACTCTCCTCAGCTCAGATCTGTATTATGCAGGAAACACATCTAAGTTTTGCAGAAAGCCGTGCAATTTTTTCTAGAATTTCCTGGATAAAATGCTATTGTACTTCACAACAGACGATCAATAGCAGAGGTGTTGCAATTTTGATTAAACACGGGGCTAATTGCTCAATTAAATCAGTGCAGACGGACCAGTCTGGGAGGTGTGTAGTAGCGCAGATGGACTTCGGAGGGACGGAGCTAGTATGTGTTTCATTCTACGGCCCCAATGTCGATGATCCGACATTCATTTGTAAGCTACAATCTAAATTAATTTTGGCAACTCCTCCTTTGATTATAGGTGGTGATTTTAATGTCCTTTTAGATCCATTAAAAGATAGGTCCAATTTAAGTCACTATGTAGGGGCCCCCCGTGTCCGTCGTGCTTTGATAAATATGTTTCATGACTTGGATCTGGTAGATGTCTGGAGGGCAAAGAAGGGAGACCTTCAGGGGTTTACATTCTACAGCAAAAAATATGGTCACTCCTCCAGGATTTATTATATTTTAACAGATAGGTCTACTTTGGTTGGTTTAACGGAGATTTCAGTTCTACCAAGTCATCTTTCCGACCATGCCCCAGTTCTTTTTTCCTATCTTAGTAAAACATATAAATTACAGTCTAGATGGACGCTTAATAGAGCTATACTCATGGATTTTGAGATAATTCAGGCCATTAAGTTATCTTCTTTAGAATTCTTCTCTCTGAATATGGGTTCTACCTCCATGGATCTTATCTGGGATGCCTTTAAGGCTAACCTGCGGGGTAGGCTTCTTGGACTTATAGCTTCTAAAAAAAAGGCTGAGGCTCGAGAGCTTCGTACCATGGAGGAGAGAATACTTCAGTTAGAGGATGAGAGGAATAGACTTAGTCATGGAATCCCAGGAAAGCTGTCCCAAGTTCAGGGTGACCTGGAATGTGCTAGGCAAGAATACAGGGGTAAATTAGATGTAAAATGTAAGGCACAATGGCTCATAAAGAGTATGCAAAATTTTGAATATGGGGAGAAGGCTGGTGCCCTTTTGGCTTGGAAAGCAAGAGCGGATCGCTCTAAAAATAACATCAATGAATTAATAATAAATAGTAATGGAGATAAGTCTAGTAACATTGAGGACATGCAAGCGTGTCTGCTTTCCCTTTTTTCAGATCTCTATAAGGAAGATTTGGCCCCGTCGATAGGTTATATACAATCTTGGCTGAAGAGTAAATCTTTACCAACTCTCACTGATGAGAGCCGTGACATCCTAGATGCCCCCATCACGCTTGAAGAGATAAAAGACCAAATAAAAAAATGTAAGACTAAAAAGGCAGCAGGCATAGATGCACTTCCGAATGAAGTGTATAAACTCCTAGCAGAAGAATTGACTCCAGCCTTGGGCGCCACCTTCGACTCAGTATATTGCCTTACTGGTAAAGTCCCTAAGTCCTGGAAGGAGGCGACTATTGTATTGATCCCAAAGCCAGGGAAGGATCCTTTGAAAGCCGACTCCTATCGTCCAATCTCCCTGCTGAATGCCGATTATAAGATCTTTATGGGCATATTGGCGGGGAGATTGGCTAAAATAGCCCCTAAACTGGTTCATACCAATCAGAAGGGCTTTATAGCAGGGAGGTACATCCAGGAACAGACACAACTGTTAATAGGTAACATCAACCTGGCCATTGGAAGATCTGATCCTCGGGCCATAGTGGCCCTGGATGCGGCAAAGGCCTTTGATAGGGTCTGTTGGGTGTATCTCTGGGAGGTATTAGAGGTAATGGGCTTTGGCCCCATCTTTATTCAAACCTTGAGGAATTGCTATCAAGGGGCCACTGCTAGGATTCTTCTAAATGGCATGTTGACCGCCAGTTTTAATATCCAGAGAGGAACCAGACAGGGTTGCCCTATTTCCCTCTCCTGTTTGACCTCTATATAGAGCCATTAGCGCAAGCCATCAGATTAGACGACTCAATCTATCCTTTTAAGTCTCAACAATATAGCTGTAAGCTAGCTCTATATGCTGACGACTTGATCTTATATACCAACAACCCCGAGGCGACTATCCCTCGGGTTGAAGCTCTACTAATGGAGTTCGGTTCTTTCTCAGGTTACTTAGCCAACACCTCAAAAACCGAGGTGATGTGCTGGAACATCGACCAATGGGAGGGCACAACCAGCAGTGACTTTAGGTATCTGGGAATCCACATCGTTAAAGATTTGGACAAAATCCCCTTGATTAATCTAAATAAAACTATAAAGGAAATAGACCGACTCTTTAGCAGATGGAGGAATCTTCCCTTGACTACCTATGGGAAGGTAAATTTGGTAAAGATGGTCATACTCCCTAAGTTTATATTTTTTTAAATGTTTATAATTTTAATATTATTATTACTTTTACAAAATTCCAAATAATATATATTGATACTAAAGTATTAAAATAATACTTGAGTATTGATACACTTCCCCACCCAATACCTCTATATCCCATGCATCCCATCCCTAAATTCTAATTTTACAATTTTATAAAATATTTTCAACTTACATTAATTATTACTTTATATCAATTGCAATTCATAAATATTAATACTAAAGTTTAAAAATTGATACTTGAGTATTAATACACCTACCCACCCAATACCCTACACCCCTTGCATCTCATCCCTAAATACTAATTTATCAATTTTATTAAATATTTTAAAATTGAAAATTATTATTAATTTACAACAATTACAATTCATAAATATTAATACTAAAGTATTCGAATTAATGCCTGAGTATTAATACACTTCCCCACCTAATACCCCTATATCCCTAACATCCCATCCCCAAAACATATTATAATTTATAAAAATATATATAAATTAATACCTGAGAATGAATACACTTCCCCACCCAATACCCCTATATCCTTTATATATCGTCCCTAAAACAAATTATAATTTCAAAAAAATATATAAATTGATACCTGAGTATTAATACACTTCCCCACCCAATACCCCTGTATCCCTTTTATCCCGTCCCTAGAACGTATTATCATTAAAAAATAATATATCAAAAATAAACATAAAAATTAATATTTACCAAATACCTGTAACATATACTTACTTATATACTTACCCTTATACTTACATATTAATGCGTGGTAAACATATATGTGGTGATGACACTAGTGGTAAAACACATAAGTACTAATGACACAATTAGTAAAAAAATGTGTGCTAATGACACTAATTGTAAAACACATAAGTAGAAATAACACTAGTGCTACAAAGTGGGTTTTGGACATGATCGAGCAGGTACGGCAGCAGCAGGGCGTGTTCGATGGGCTCCATGACGGCAGAAGACGTGTAGAGGTGAGTAGAGGTGAGTTTCGACCTTAGATACCTCCCTTTCTGCCGTCTCAGATGTGGTAATTGGGCCGTCGGTTTCACTGGTGGTCCGAGCCTCCCACAGCCTCATTGACCCATTCCACGGCCGTCGCGGTCAGAGTTGGCTGATGGTGTCAGCGGTTAGCTGGCGGTCTTTGCAAAGGCAATCCGACCATCTCGTAATACATCAGTTGGACCGTCTAGCTCACGGCGGTCACCATGTTACCACTGATGGTCACTGTTAATGCAGCTTACCATTTCTCAAGTGTTGGTAAAGTGAGATTGAAGTGACTACAACTACAATGAGGCCCTGTCACTCCATATCTAACCAAGATGCTAGACTCCTTTTGCCCCTTGTCACTTGTCTGCCCTGACACAACTGATCTTCATTCGTAATGCAGCTTACCATTTCTCAAGTGTTGGTAAAGTGAGACTGAAGTGACTACAACTACCAGGCCTTCTGACTGCAGTTCTAACCAAGATGCTATAGTGAATGTGACACACTCACATTGCACACATCCCAGGTCCTGTTTTGATGTCAAAGAAACATCTGTATGGGTGTGTCATTAAAGTGAAACACACCTTCTCTGCTACAACTCTGTATTGAACTCTCACACATTACTCATATGAAAAGGCAATGTCAGCCAATGGGATTACATAGAATCAGTGTGAGAACCAGTCTAGGGGCACAATAGAAATACTCTCCGCAGGATAGCTATGCCTTTATCAGGGGGAACCCTAAAGGCTGGGGCCCTGTGGCACAGTACATTTTGCACATGTCTGACAAACTCAATGTGCACTGGACCTGGGAACTGAAGTATATCAGGGACAACCAATAGCATAACCAAGTGCCATGCATGTGTAGTCATTGGGTAAGTGCAACTTATGAAAGCAAACACAGCACTAACAGAATGTGGCACACATCTAGATGAAGTAGATGTAAGGTACACACTGCAAAATGGACACATATCCATGGAGAGCTCCACAACTGTATGACAAGTTGACACTCTCCATGTGTGTAAACACAAATATCTAACTTCAACACATCAAACACATATCCAACCTTCATCATAGGGAGAAGTGCAACCTAAATTACATTGACATTGGCCAGGCCAAGCTGAAATACTTACCATATAACATGTCACCCAATGCAATGTCTGCCCCATTTGAATGTCATCCCACGTAGGCATCCATCCAACAGTTCCACTTGTCCTGTGTAACTCCAGCACTGGCTCCAAGGTCACATCATACAAACCACTTCAACTGGATCAGCAATCAGGGATGAAACAAACACAACTGTACTCACACATAATAACTACACAATAACGTCAAATAGTCAGAACAGTAATGGCAGGACCAATGTCTTCAGAAGTAGGAAATGTTTTATTGAATGGATAAAAAACATCCAGAAATATAAAGGTCACTAGCGAGTCCATATTAGCACAGTGTGCCACAGCACATGGCTGTGCCACCAAACTTGCCCTTACTGACACTGTCAGGGAAACTCCTCATAAAGGGCCATCCATTGGGTATAGCAGGCACCTCGAAGATGGTACTTGAGAAGGGGGGCAGAGGTTTAGGGAGGGTGGGTTTAGTAGTGGGAGGGGTCTTCTTTGGTTTGGTGAGTTTTGGGCTGTGTTTAGGGCAGTGGGGAGGCTGTTTTTCAGGGGTGGAGTGGGCAGTGGAAGGGATGGTTTACCTTTAGGAGGGTTTTTTTGGTTTGATGGGTTTGGGTATAAAGGAGGTTTTTGGGACTTTGAGAGGGGGGTCAGGTTCCACAGGGGTAAGGGCAAGGGCAAACAAGACACACTCATAGGGAAAACAGGTAGGATGTTTGGGATGGAGTTCGGTTTGGGAGGAAGAGGGAGTGGAAGTGTGAGCTGTGCCTGCTGTCTGCACTGTGATGGAGCATGATTTTTGTGAAATAATCTTGCTTGATCAAATCTGTTCATAAGTGTGTTATTAACAAAACAAATGACTAATAGTGTGAAAATTATTAACATGGGTACTTTAAAAGAAATAACGTGAAAACGTGTAAGAAAGAGACTACACATTTAGTAATTGAAAGCTGCAATGATCTCTGTGCAGAAAGCAACTGAAAAACATGGGATTTTATGTAAACACATAGGGGCCGATTCCGATTCAGGCCGGAAAACGTACCTACCGACTCGGTACGGGAATTGAGTCCGACCGACACGTACCGGCGCTGCCCGATCCGCGTAGTACGATGCAATGCATGTGAATTACGACCGACTCGTATGGAACACAAGCCGAACGACCGAACCGCACGGAAACCAGCTATCTGGCCGGAAAACTACACGAATCTAACCGACCGACACGCACCAGGAATGAACACGACAGAAACGTACCCGCGAACTCCGACCCGCGCAGTACGATGCAATGCGTGTAAAACCAGACCGAGTCGCACGGAGCTCAAGCCGTACGACCGACACGCATACAAAACGGAGCCGAAGCAACCCAACACTCCGTGACCGACGCGTACGCCGCACATGAAACACAGCAGAAACACAGCTTGAAAGACTCGGAGAAGCTCGCACGAGCCAACTGCAGCGTCCTACTCGGTCAGAAGAACGTCTCCTACATGCCTAAAAACTACAAAGGAAAAAATACAAAAAAAAGGGCCAAACAAGCAATGACAAAGTCAATAAATACAGGGGGGGAAAAAACATGGAACAAAGACACACCCACAACTCCACCCATATAAAGGCCACAAATCCCTACCATAATCCTTTGCAAATTCAACTGACCTGCCAGCACAGAACACCATCAGACAGCAACCACAGACACACCCACAACTCATCCATCACACAAGCCACACACCATTAGCACCTCCCAAATAGCACCCTCACATACACCCAGCAAAACCTACACTCACCCACCCTCGCTTGCACACACACACACACACACATCAATCCCCACCACCACCCATCACCATGCCCCCAAAGAAGAATCCAAAGTTCCTAGACAGTGAATTGGAAGTCCTGGTAGACGAAATCCTCAGGGTAGAGCCACAGTTGTTTGGTACATTGGTCCAACAGACCCCCATGTCGCAGAAAACCAAGATGTGGGAGAGGATCGTCGACAGGGTGAACGCCCAATCACCATGTTTGCGCACAAAGGAAGAAATCCAGAACAGGTGGTATGATGTGGCAGGAGGGTCAAGGACCTAGTCAAGAAGGATTACGCCTTGAGTCATCGCACCGGCAGTGGCCCTCCTGCCAAACCAGTATACCTCAGGCCCTGGGAGCAGAAGGTGCGGGCCATCCTACCACCAGAGAGCTTACATGGACTATCAAACATCCCAGAGCCTGGTGAGTACACAACCAATATACCCAATATTGTGTGACAATACACACACATCACTGTCAAGAGGATAGTGAAACCATGCACCGTTAGCAAAGCCACAGTAACCAAAACATAATCATCCCAAGATGTGTATGTTAGTTAGACAAACACAATACCTGCCATCTCATAGTGATATGTAACTGTGTCATGACATGTACAAATCTAACAACAAATAGAGCAAGGCAGTGGCACAAATCTAACCAACAAACACTGTCAGACATTTTGCCACCACTAGAACACCACCTCACAGGGAAGCTCACTGAAAGGAAGGAATTCTGTGTATGCTGGTGAAGTCAGTGTAGCCAATAGCATGATGGGAGTTGTAGTCACAGATATTGGTCACCCTCACAATTGGCCCATCAACACCACTCTGAAACATGCTCACATCACAGGGAGTGGAAAAGAACTGACAAGATGGCTGACACTGGGTACTGCTGTGGGGAGCACAAGGCCCTTCTGGGAACTGTGCACCAACCAACAGCAGGACACCACTGACTGACATCCTGAAAGCCAACTTGCACTCCCTGCAATGGAAGCACGTTCCATGGTGGGATATCTGGCTGGGTGGGAAGGAGGACTGACAGCACTGACCATAGTTACCAGCAGCTTTTCTCACACACCCCCTTAACACAAACTCCACACAACTCACCTGGGAGAATGCATTGCCTCACACTCTAATTAAATATCCCACAAAGAACTACCAGCACTCCCTAAAGTGGACAGGATACATGATGCACGGAGTTCAGTGAGGGCTCATATTTCAAATAGAATTGCCAATACGGACATTCTAAACTTGCCCCCTGCTTCTTGCCCGTATACGTTAATACTAGCTGGCGTTCCTGCCCTTAGAACAACTGAGAGAGAAAGCTGGGAAGACCACCGGAATAAAACCATAGATTGGCTAGCTAAACACAAGGATTTTCAACTAAGTGATATAAAGGAAATAATAATGGTCCGCAGGGTAGGCTGGCTTGGCCACCCTATCAAAAACATAGAAGGGGATTGTATAGTGGTAAACTTTCGTCGGCCACAGTTGGTACGTCAGATTCTGAACAGAAATGAGGAATTACGCCTGACAAATACTAACATTTGTGCACTTCCACTGGGGTTTTTTTATAGACCACCTTTATGGAATCTAACATCTAGACAGCATGCAGTGCCACTGACAAACAGATACCGGGTATTGTCAGACTTGGATGCCCAAGACTGACAATTATCAGTGCCATGTGTAGAATCTTCTGCAGTAATTATGCAACCTCAGGAGGAAGGGTCTGCCATGGCTTTACTACCACTCTAAATATGGTTCCTGTAGACAAAGTTAACTGTCGCACAAGGTATACTAGATTTGATTGTATACTAAGCACAGCAACTGGGTGTATGGAAGAAAGTGGGGTTGGAAGTCGAAGGAGATAGTATTGATCTCCTGGAATGTTGCAGGTCTTAGAAGGAATTTAGAAGATGCTGCATGGCAGGAATATATTGACCAGAAAGATATAATTATGCTGCAAGAAACTTGGGCCAAAGAACCTCTACATAAAGTAGGCTACAAAAACTTTTAGTAAATGTGCTATCCCCTCTGTTAGAGGGAGGCCTTCAGGAGGCCTTTGTATTTGGGTAAAGGTTACTCTTGGTCTAGATGTTAAACCAGTCGATATATGTTCAGAGGACATCCTTGGAGTAAAATTTTATACACCCGACAAAAAGGAAGTCTATATAATAAACATATACTCTAGACCATATTTAACAAGTAAACAATCGACGGTAATTGAGCAGTTAGATAACTTTTTAAGCACAACTGAGGTAAGGGCATTGAAAATAGTGGGAGGCGATTTCAATCGCAAATACGAACCTGTGGTGGGGCTAGAAAATATCTTTCGGGAAGAAGATTTGGCCAATAACATTCCACTTCTGGACAGCCAGTTAGTAGTACCTTGTACAGTAGCGGTTGCTCAGTTACTAAGACTTGTTTCGGGACACTGCTTGAGAGCTTGTAACGGCCGTCTACCATCCGATAGTCCAGCAGCTCACACATTCATTGGGAAGAATATAAAAAGCCATTTAGACTACATAATGATCTCAGCTGAGCTTTGGCCAATGGCCACTGGCTTAAAAGTCGAAACCAGAGTAGAGAGTGACCATTATCCATTATGTTTGACACTGTCAGCTGACCTTTTCCATTTTGCCACCTTGAGAACAGGGGAACTTGACAGTGGAATTATAGATCCACTTGTAAGTAACAACAGGAGAGCCTTAAAATGGCCTTCGATAGGGAATAACTGTCATGGTTGCGATAGGTTCCGTGAAATCACGAGCAACAAATGCATCGTACTCCATGATTTCGCGGAACAGACTTGCCTCACTTCCGCCAAACAAAGGTCCGTGGTCTAGTCCTGGGCACCGGAAGCCACTGCCACGCCACTCAGCACTTCCGCTAAGAGCCGCTTAAAACCTCTGCGGTTCCGCCAGGTCAGCGCTTCGTATTCAAAGCCCTAACCGCCATCGGACGCCAGCCCTTCCCGGACGCCAATTTCAGATTCTCGGAACGCCTCACTGGAAGCTGCCGAGCCGCAGGTAACGGACCGCGCTAATGCGCCTTGCTGATTTTTGCTGTTTATTTTTGGTTTCTGTCTCCCGCGCTGGAGCGCCTTGCTTCTTGTTGTCTGTTTTGTTTGTGCCTTATTCCGCGCTGGAGCGCTTTGCTGATTTTGCTTTCTGTTCTGTTTGTGCCTGAAACCGCGCTGGAGCGCCTTGCTGATTTTGCCTTCTATTTTGTTTGTGCCTTGAACCGCGCTGGAGCGCCTTGCTGATTTTGCTTTCTGTTTGTTTGTGCCTTGAACCGCGCTGGAGCGCCTTGCTGATTTTGCTTTCTGTTTGTTTGTGCCTTGAACCGCGCTGGAGCGCCTTGCTGATTTTGCTTTCTGTTTGTTAGTGCCTGAAACCGCGCTGGAGCGCCTTGATGATTTTTTCTTTAGTGTGTGACTCAACCGCGCTAGGGCGCCTTGCTGATATTTCCCTTCTGGTGTACCGGAATTCAAACTAGTTCCTGGCCGGTGTTACTTTCTACCAAATTGGAGGTGTATGTATACAAGGTGATCTATTGTACCTCAAAAACTGCTGTACTAGGGAATGGGGGTTTTGCGTGTGCCCATGTAATGGGGTTTCCCTTATCTCCCTTCATTAGACGGTACACCAGACCATCTTACTGAACTACGGATGATATCCTCTTTGTCGTCTGGACACCAACTCCATCACCTCTAGCCTCCTTCCCCGTTCCCAACGCCATCCTAGCTAGATTACGCGTTCTACTGGGATAAGGTGGGTACGGTGGCGGTGGGTCATGTCGTCTCTGCAAGACCGCTTCACAAGCATAAGGTAAGTCTTGTGGGGTGTCTGACAGAATACGAAGCCCAAGCATAAACGTCTTGCCCGGACGACATGAGCAACCCCGAGATCACCCTGCAAGATATAGCGGCCATGCTCACCAGTATACAGGCCGAAAACCTCAGCCTGCGCCAGGACATGACAACCTTACAAGGCCAAATGGCTGCTGGTGTGACGGGACCCTGGGGTCAAACACCCACATCTAGAGCGAGGCAGGAAGGGCTATTGCGGCCACCGACGTTTACCTTTGGGGGTCCCTCTTCCTCCCAGGACACCTCCATACAAGTAATAGCTCCACACACCGTGCAACTGGCACCTCCTGAACGCTTTTATGGCGAAAGTGCCAAATATAGCGTCTTCTTGCATCAGTGCCATCTACATTTCATGGCTCGAGCAACTGCCTTCCCGGATGACGCAGCCAAGGTCGCCTTTATCCTTTCCTACATGGGGGCGATGCCGCCCAATGGTCCATTTCGTTAGTAGAAAACGATGATCCGATGTTGTACAACTTGTCGGTATTCAAGGAAACCATGAGAAGGATGTTCGCCCGCCACACCTTTGTCCAAGCCGCTGACAATGAACTACTCAGTCTGAAACAAGGCAGCGATGACCTACTCCATTACATCACCACATTAAACAGACTCGTCATCGAAGCTCGCTGGCCAGAAACCAAGAAGATATCCGTGTTCTACAGGGGTTTACGTGACGAGCTGAAAGACCTGGTGTCACAAATGCCCGAACCTCCAGAAGAAATAGGGCCGTTCATTGATTTAGTAGTCAAAATGAACTACCGGATACAGGAGCGAAGAACCGAGAAAACCAAGACGGGCGACAGTCGGTTCTTGGCCTTCAGGGAAAAAACCAAAAACGAACCAGACCAGTCTAGCGAAGCATCGGAACCAATGCAAATAGGCAGCACCCGGGGCCCTCTTACCAAAGAAGAAAGGGAGAGAAGACGGAGTCAGAATCAATGTTTGTACTGTGGCAAGAACGGCCACTTCGTTAGGGACTGCCCAGTAAAACCTACCCGTACTAGAGGGAAAAAAACGTTTGCCTTTTCTATTTCCAAAGGAAACAAGTCGGGAAACGAAGAAACCCAGTAGATAGTGGGGTCCAGCTACTGGGTTCGTCGTTCAACAAGAGAATGACCCCTGCCTGTGTTGGTAACACTCAACACTTAGGAGTGACAGTATCCTTACAAGCACGGACAGGCCAGACATGGCAGATATCTGCCCTGCTCGATTCCGGGGCCACAGGCAACTTCATAGACACCCAGTATCTGGTGAACCTGGGTATGGCCACCATACCAAAGGCTAAACCAGAAACCGTAAAAGCCGTGGATGGTACAGACCTTACCTCCGGTCTTATTCGCTTCCAAACCGAGGACATGGAGATGACTTTTGACAACAATCACACTGAAACCATCGCCTTCGATGTCATCGATGCACCCCAGTTCCGGGTGATATTGGGTCTCCCATGGCTAGTGCGTCACAATCCACGGATAGACTGGGCATCCAGACTGATGGTCCTGGATTCGGTCGGTTGTACCGCTTCCTGTTATCCTCAGACGGCCATTTCCGGTATCAAAGCCGTGCAAGTCCTCACCCTACCCTTGACAGGAACTGGTGTGACTACACAAAGTGCGGTGCCAGAAGCATATCGGGACCTCGTCGCAGTATTCGACAAAAAAGGCGCCAATACACTGCCTCCTCATCGTCCCTTTGACTGCAGAATAGACTTGATCCCTGGTTCAACGCTTCCCTGTAGCCGGGTCTATTCCCTCACAGAAAAAGAGAACGACCACCTCCGCTCTTATCTGGATGAGTTCTTGCGCAACGGGTTCATCCGCCACTCCAGGTCTCCAGTGTCATCGCCTCTTTTCTTTGTGGCCAAAAAGAAGGGGACCTTAGGACCTGCATCGACTACAGGGCAATAAATGCCATCACCATAAAGAATAGATACCCCTTCCTTTAATATCAAACCTGTTGGACCAGGTCAAGGACGCCTCCATATATACCAAGCTGGACCTGCGGGGGCCTATCATCTCGTCAGAGTCCGGAAGGGCGACGAGTGGAAGACCGCATTTCGGACCAGGTTTGGTCTCTTTGAATACCTGGTCATGCCTTTTGGACTCTGTAACGCTCCCGCGGCCTTTCAGTTCTTCATCGATGAAGTGTTGAGGGAATTCATCGACCTTTTCTGTATTGTGTATATTGACGATATACTGATCTTCTCACAAACCCCTGCAGAACACGTCCGACATGTACGAATCGTCCTGCAACGACTGGAACAAAACGGTTTGTACGTCAAACTAGAGAAAAGCGTTTTCCACACTACAACTGTCGAGTTCCTGGGTCATCTCCTTTCCCCTGCGGGTGTTGAAATGGACAAAAAGAAAGTGGAAGCCATACTGCACTGGCCATCTCCGAACTCCGTGAAACACGTCCAGAGGTTCTTAGGGTTCGCAAATTACTACCGGCGTTTTATCACAGGTTTTTCCGGGTTAGCCACCCCCATCACCAAACTGCTGCGCAAAGGTGCCTTGTTCCACTGGGATTCTGTGGCTGAACACGCCTTCCAGGAATTGAAGAAAAGGTTCGTCACGGCCCCCATCCTGATACACCCCAACTCAGAACGGCCTTTTATAGTGGAAGCTGACGCCTCACAAGACGCTCTAGGAGGTGTGCTGTCACAAAGAGATATTGACACAGGTCTGTTGCACCCCGTGGCCTTCTATTCCCGTAAACTGCAACCTGCCGAACGCAATTACGCCATATCGGACCGTGAACTACTCGCTATCAAGGCCACGTTCGAGGAATGGCGCCATTACTTGAAGGACGCCAAACATCCTGTGACCATTTACACGGATCACCGGAATCTGCAATTCCTCCGCTCAGCTCGTGCCCTTACATCTAGACAATTGCGTTGGACTCTGTTCTTTAACGAGTACGATTTTCGCATCACGTACCGACCCGGCAGAGAAAATGCCAAGGCCGACGCATTATCACGCCTAGAAGGAACAGAGGACACCGTAACCACAGCTGAGCCGGTGTCTATCCTACCTGAACGTTGTTTCCAGGGAGTGGTTCTTTCCTCCGCCTTTTGACCCAACTACAAAACGACGTCAACCAGATCGACCAGGTTGCCTTGATAAAGAACCATAAAGGGGTTTCATCACAGAACGGATTCATGTACAAAGAGGGCAGGTATGTCCTACCCTTGGTGGCTCGCCAACAACAGGCATTGTACATGTGTCACGACCACGTACTGTCCGGACACCCTGGATATCATAAAACCATGGACCTGTTACAACGACGTTTCTGGTGGCCTACGCTGGTGGCAGACGCACACACATACGTAGCTCGCTGTGCGGTCTGTGCTCGAGGAAAGAATATGCCGGGATCCACGGTGGGTTTATTGCATCCTATTCCGATTCCTCCCTATCCTTGGCACACCATCTCCATGGATTTCGTTGTGGACTTGCCCGCCACCAGAGCGGGATACACCACTATTCTTACCATCGTAGACCACCTCACCAAAATGGCTCATTTTGTACCACTGAAAAAACTACCCTCTGCGGCGGAGCTGACAGTTATCTTCCTGCAACACGTAGTACGCCTTCATGGCATTCCTTCTGTGGTGATAACCGATCGAGGGTCCCAGTTCGTGTCCAAATTCTGGGGTGAAGTGTGCGCAGCCATGGATCTGGATGTACGCTTATCGTCTGCTTATCACCCCCAGACCGACGGGCAGGCGGAGAGGACGAATCATACCATGGAACAATACCTTCGCTGCTTATTGATAACGGTGGAGAAGGAATGGGCGGACGTGTTGTGGATGGTGGAATACGCCTATAACAACAACCAACACTCAGCCATTGGTATGTCTCCTTTTTTTGCCTCCAGGGTCGGCATCCACGGACGGAGGCCTGGGAGGAACAACGGGACAGTCCCTTGCCCACGGTTCAGGAATATCACACCATGCTTCGTGATCTGTGGCAGCGGGCCCGGTTCGAACTGGCCAAGGCTAAGGAAACCTATAAACAGTACGCTGACGAGCACAGGGTCATCGAACCCGCCTACAAAAAGGGGGATAGGGTATGGCTCTCCATACGGAACCTTAATGTACATGGCCCTAAGAAGCTGCTACCTCGCTTCGTTGGTCCCTACACCATTGACAAAGTAATCAACCGCGTTTCCATGAGACTTGCTCTGCCCCCACGGATGAAAGTACACCCTGTGTTCCATGTGTCCCTTCTTCGTCCTGTTCATCCTGAGAGTTCTCTCTCATCTCCTCCTTCTCCAGTTCTTATTGACGATCACGTGGAATATGAGGTCAGGGCTATTCTTCAATCCCGTCGTACCCGGGGTCGGCTCTTCTACCTGGTGGACTGGAAGGGGTATGGTCCGGAGGACAGGTCCTGGGAGCCCTTGTCTCATGTCCGTCATGCTCCCCGATTGGTACGTGCCTTCCACGTCGGTCACCCTCTCAGCCCTCGTCCTGCCACCCCTGTGTGAGCTGCTGGATGTTGGCTGGGAGGGGGGCTCTGTTTTGGTTGGGGGTGCTGTCATGGTTGCGATAGGTTCCGTGAAATCACGAGCAACAAATGCATCGTACTCCATGATTTCGCGGAACAGACTTGCCTCACTTCCGCCAAACAAAGGTCCGTGGTCTAGTCCTGGGCACCGGAAGCCACTGCCACGCCACTCAGCACTTCCGCTAAGAGCCGCTTAAAACCTCTGCGGTTCCGCCAGGTCAGCGCTTCGTATTCAAAGCCCTAACCGCCATCGGACGCCAGCCCTTCCCGGACGCCAATTTCAGATTCTCGGAACGCCTCACTGGAAGCTGCCGAGCCGCAGGTAACGGACCGCGCTAATGCGCCTTGCTGATTTTTGCTGTTTATTTTTGGTTTCTGTCTCCCGCGCTGGAGCGCTCTGCTTCTTGTTGTCTGTTTTGTTTGTGCCTTATTCCGCGCTGGAGCGCTTTGCTGATTTTGCTTTCTGTTCTGTTTGTGCCTGAAACCGCGCTGGAGCGCCTTGCTGATTTTGCCTTCTATTTTGTTTGTGCCTTGAACCGCGCTGGAGCGCCTTGCTGATTTTGCTTTCTGTTTGTTTGTGCCTTGAACCGCGCTGGAGCGCCTTGCTGATTTTGCTTTCTGTTTGTTTGTGCCTTGAACCGCGCTGGAGCGCCTTGCTGATTTTGCTTTCTGTTTGTTAGTGCCTGAAACCGCGCTGGAGCGCCTTGATGATTTTTTCTTTAGTGTGTGACTCAACCGCGCTAGGGCGCCTTGCTGATATTTCCCTTCTGGTGTACCGGAATTCAAACTAGTTCCTGGCCGGTGTTACTTTCTACCAAATTGGAGGTGTATGTATACAAGGTGATCTATTGTACCTCAAAAACTGCTGTACTAGGGAATGGGGGTTTTGCGTGTGCCCATGTAATGGGGTTTCCCTTATCTCCCTTCATTAGACGGTACACCAGACCATCTTACTGAACTACGGATGATATCCTCTTTGTCGTCTGGACACCAACTCCATCACCTCTAGCCTCCTTCCCCGTTCCCAACGCCATCCTAGCTAGATTACGCGTTCTACTGGGATAAGGTGGGTACGGTGGCGGTGGGTCATGTCGTCTCTGCAAGACCGCTTCACAAGCATAAGGTAAGTCTTGTGGGGTGTCTGACAATAACCCAGTGGCTATCAAGCAGATCTATGACAACTTCGTAGATAGGGCCTCCCCGTATGTAGATTTCCCTGTATCTGACATTTTAATAATGGATATCCACTGTAATTTAGTAAAGGACTTGGTACCTATACTAAGTAAAATCCCGAAGAAAGCTAACAACGCGAATATGGTGGCGGCTGAGTTGAAAAACCCATGGTATAATAAAGTATGTCGTACCGTAAAAAATGAGCTCATTGCGGCTTCGAAAGCTAAAAACACAGTGGCTTTAAAGGAAAAAAGGGCAGAGTATAAGCAACTGTTAACCTCCGCAAAGAAAGAATGGGAGGCGAACATCTGGGATGAACTATTAGTAGCAGCGAAAGCAAAAGACCAAGTTGGCTTTTGGCGGCTAATCTCAAAGGGCAACAAAAATGGTAGATGCAGTAGGGACCTTTTTTTAGATGCAAATACTTGGACAACACATTTTTCTAGTCTCTACTCTTCTTCCCCAAACGATATTGACTTTTGCCCAATGAGTTACGAAACTACATTAAACACTGCACCTTTATCCTTTAGCTTAAAGGAAACCCTCATAGCCATAGATGCACTAAAGTCAGGGAAGGCGCCGGGCCCTGATAAAATGCCTGGAGACCTTTGGAAGCACGATAAAGGTGTGTGGGGTCCTTATATTAATTTGTTGTGCAATTCTTTTGCTTCAGGTGCTCCACTACCTGAAACTTGGAAAGGGGCAGAGATTACGACTATTTTTAAGAAGGGTGACCGGCATAACCCATCACATTACCGACCAATTAGTCTTATCGATGTTTTGCAGAAAGTATATGCCAGGCAAATTTTAAACAGACTGATTGAATGGATTGAGGAACATAACATTTTATCACAGTATCAGGCAGGTTTTAGAGTGAAGATTGGCATGATCGACCAGGTTTTTAGATTCCTTTGTATAGCCTGGAAATATATAATATTCAGGAAGGGACATCTGTATATCGCCTTTGTGGACCTAAAAGCAGCGTTCGATCTTGTCCCTAGAAATCTCCTGTGGAAGTCCTTAAAGGATCAAGGGGTCCCGGGGGAAATTCTTTTACAAATAATAAGATTACATGAAGACAATTGGGCAAAGGTCAGATGGGGTCCACGAGGCGAATTAACTGAACCGATTAGGGTTAATAGGGGCGTAAGACAGGGGTGCGTTTTAGCTCCGACTTTATTTTCTTTATATGTTAACGACATCCCTGATCATCTCTTGGGATGCGATCATGACTCCCCCAGGCTAGGAGGGCTGCCTGTATCGGCACTCCTCTTTGCTGATGATACGATTTTAATTTCCCAAACACCGAAAGGTTTACAAAATTTAATAAACTCATTTGGGAAATATTGTAAAGCCAAGGGGTTAGAAATAAACCCCAGTAAAATAAAATATATGTCAATTAACCCACATAAAACTTTTAAGAAAAATTTAATTGCGGATAACCAGATAATCGAGTTTGTGCATGATTTTAATTACTTGGGTATTACCTTGGATTCAAAACTGACCTGGAGGCCCCAGCTAGAAAAAAGTAGAACTATACTTCTCCAGAACACATTCCCTTTAATAAGGAAAATCGAAGGCAGTACATCCAAAGCAATTTCACCCGCTCTTGAAGTGTACAAATATAAAGCACAATCGGCTTCATTGTACAGGGCAGAGCTGTGGGGTCCCAATGTCAATGGAACATTCAAGGTGGGTGAAAATAAGTTTCTTAGAAAAATATTAAGTTTGCCCACACGAACACCACTGACTCCTGTATTAATGGATTTAAATTTTAAACGTGTGGACGACCAGGCTAGCCTTAGACCACTGTTGTTTTGGGTTCGCTTATGGAGTACAGAAGAGCTTATCCACTACAGGGAGGGTCTTGAAGAAATTCTTGGATTAAATGAAGGTGTGGGGTTGCTTTGGTTAAAGCACATTCATGATTGGTTTCTTAAATTGGGATTAAAGCATTACTGGGATGAGCCGTCCGATTTGACATTTGACTCAAAAAACTCTTAAAGGAAACCTACTGGTCCTTTATACACGACTCCATGTCCCATTCTTCTAGGGTTGGGTCATTAACCACACGGTTCCTTCAAATGAAAATGGTTTGGAATTTTGAACCCTTAATGGATGAAATACAGCCACAACTAGCCAAGTCTTTATACCTTAAATATCGCTATGGTATCCTACAAATAAAGTCAAATACAGTAAAATGGGCGCTGGGCAAGGACGAAGAGGACAGATGTGTTTCATGTGACTTAGGTGTAATGGAGAACGAGACACATCTGCTGTTCTTCTGTCCGGCCTACGCGCGCTGTAGGAATAAATGGATAAAACCTATTTGCCATTTGCTTGGTACTAGATCCTGCCTTGAAGCAGAAAGACTACTACGTTCTGATACCAGGCAGACTGTGGTTTTCAGCGTTAGTCGATATTTGTTTGGTGTAAGCTTGATAAGGAAAAGGGAAGGTCTGAAACTCTAGGCTGAGAAAATGAATGGGAAATTACTATGACCTTGGCACGTGCACTTTACTAGAACTAAATGAAATATATATTTATTTATATATTCGTACAAAGTCTGTTTTATGAGAATATTCCTTTTTAAAAAAAAATATATTTTACTGGTATTTATTTGTTCATATGGGTATTTTTTTTTTTAGATTGTCCTGAAAGAGCTGTTCCTCAAATCTGTTTTTTTATTAATATTTTTTAATTATTTAAATATTTATGTAACTTGCGATACCGCTAGAACATCGCTAAATTGGTTGGTTAAATTCAGGTTGACTTCATAACGAATCATGTAGTATTGTATTGTATTTTACTTCTCATAAGATGTATTGTGGAAACAATTGTACTGTTTTGTGAAATCTTTTATGGTTATTTTAACCGAAATAAAGAATAAATGAGAATGAGAACTACCACACTGGGTTATGCTGTGTGAAGCACAGGGACACTTTTGGGACTTGTAGCCAAACTAACGCCAGGACAACACTGTCAGCCATCCTGTCAGCACAGGCACACTACCCCACAGGGAAGCAGAGTCAAAAGGAAGGAAGTATGGGCAAGCTGGGAAGGGGGGTATAGGCAACAGCATGATGGGAGTGGAAGTCACAGCTCAACATCCCCCACCCACATGGCCCAGCAAGCTCACACTGAAGCATGCACACCTCACAGGGAGTGAAAAGCCACTTCAAAGATGTCTGACACTGGCCTCAGCTGTGGGGAGCACAAGGCCCTGCTGGGAACTGGGCACCAACAAACAACAGGACCACACTGTCAGCCATCTTGCCATTGCTGTCACACTCACACACAGTGAAGTCCACTCAAAAGGAAGGAAGTATGGGCATGCTGGGAAGGGGGTGTAGGCAAGAGCATGATGGGAGTGGTAGTCACAGCTCAACATCCCCCACCCACATGGCCCAGCAAGCTCACACTGAAGCATGCACACCTCACAGGGAGTGAAAAGCCACTTCAAAGATGTCTGACACTGGCCTCAGCTGTGTGGAGCACAAGGCCCTGCTGGGAACTGGGCACCAACAAACAACAGGACCACACTGTCAGCCATCTTGCCATTGCTGTCACACTCACACACAGTGAAGTCCACTCAAAAGGAAGGAAGTATGGGCATGCTGGGAAGGGGAATGTAGGCAATAGCATGATGGGAGTGGTAGTCACAGCTCAACATCCCCCACCCACATGGCCCAGCAAGCTCACACTGAAGCATGCACACCTCACAGGGAGTGAAAAGCCACTTCAAAGATGTCTGACACTGGCCTCAGCTGTGGGGAGCACAAGGCCCTGCTGGGAACTGGGCACCAACAAACAACAGGACCACACTGTCAGCCATCTTGCCATTGCTGTCACACTCACACACAGTGAAGTCCACTCAAAAGGAAGGAAGTATGGGCATGCTGGGAAGGGGGTGTAGGCAATAGCATGATGGGAGTGGTAGTCACAGCTCAACATCCCCCACCCACATGGCCCAGCAAGCTCACACTGAAGCATGCACACCTCACAGGGAGTGAAAAGCCACTTCTAAGATGTCTGACAATGGTGCTTAGTTGTAGGGAGTACCAGGCCCTGCTGGGAACTGGGCACCAACCAACAGCAGGACACCACTGACTGACATCCTGAGAGTTAACCTGCACCCACTGCAAGGGTGGCATGCTTCATGGTGGGATAACTGGGCTGGGGGGAGAAGGAGGGCCGGATGTCAACCAAATACCACCAATGCTGGTCATGCACACACCTCAACATTCACATTGAAATGCTTCAGGTTGGCAGGACAATGTGCTACACCAATATCAACCTCTGACTGTGACAACTTAGGACAATGCAATGTACAGGCCCGCATCCAGAGGTACAGTCACAACTGTCAGGTGTCTGAACCATTGATGCCTGTAGAAACATAACATACATTGTGTGTCTCTTCCAAAAACAGGTGATGATGGGGACACAGCAGCAGATGAGGAGTCCCGGTCCCAGGCTCCGGTGGCCCCTGAGCTCTCTGGTGTGGAACAGCCTCTGCCCTCCTCGGATGGCGAAGACCTACCTGGCCCCTCCGGTGTGAGTCATCATGCAGCACCAGCAGGACCACCATCTGCACCCCCTGCACCCACTCCTCCAACATCTGCCAACACACAGACCACCCCCGCCGACACAGACAGACCAAGGACACTCAATGACAACAGCACAGGGACCCCGGCCCACCGTGAAGCAACGGACAACAACCCCAGTACCAACCCCCAAGGGGGCCTAGGGTCACCTGTGCGTGCCACCGAAGGTCCCGCACGTGTGGCCAGGGGTGGTGGGAGGGGTGGTAGGCAGAGGTCGCTGTTTGCAGAGGGGTCTGGACTGCATGATGACCCACAACTGGCATGCATTGCTGATGCGTACCAGAATAGCACCGGAGAGGTCAGCCAGGTAGTGGGGATCCTCAAGGACATTCAACAGCAGCAGGCTGCCCATCATGCCCGCTTGGACTCCCACATGTCCCGTGTGGAGACACACATGTCTTTCATCGAGTCCAAGTGGGACACATTGGAAGAACTGACAGCGGTGCAGAGGGACATATTGACATGCCTCCGCCAGATTAGCACCAACATGGCCACACCTCCCTGTGTGCCCACAACATCTGGTGCCGCAACAACTGCAACTGCCACAGGGAGGGAGAATGACTCTGGTGGAGAGTCCTCTGCACCGCAGCGGCCTGCACGTGAGGGTCCCCCCCGAAAGAAGAGGGGTCGTCCAAGGAAGGAAAACTGAGAGGCCGATGGCCATGTACATCCCCCAGGAACCCAACACCTGTTCTGGAAATACTCCATTGTGTGCAAACTGTTCACCCTGTCGAATGCAACTCAACTCTCCCACATGACATGGGGAGTTTAAGTTGGACCAATGTATCAGATGACTGTGGACTTTACTCAGGACATTTCTGCTACCAATACTTCCAACTCATCTGGGAACTTTGGATTCCAATCCCAATGTACAGCACCCACCATCCTGTGCACTATCCTCACACATGTATGTAAATAAACTCACTAATACACCATATTTGCCTCTGTTGTGATTCCAACGTTGTTTTTGTCATGGAGATGATGATCTGCTAAATGACACTGTGCATGCTAACTGCTACAGCAAGTCAAACACCGTAATGTGAGTCATGGCGACGTGACACATATGAGGGAGACACACCACTAGGGCTACACAACACATACACACCAGGGCCATCTGACTCATCGCCTACACTGATGTTGCCAGGAAATACAGTGGAATGCACAGACACCACACCTATTCAGAGTCTGTGGCAACTAGCCCACAGGTGAAGTAAGCAAATGTCAGTCAGATGTGTGACCACAGACAACGCACATCCCAAAGTGAAGCACAGGTTTATTACACATTTGCAACATGTTGTTTCCACTACAGAGGCAAGGTAATCCCATGTGGCAGTGGCCACACAGTCACCAAGTGTAGAGGAAATAAAGTCCAGGGCTGTGTGGCACATCACCTGCAGGAAAACGACTGCTACCACCCTGGAAGTTGAATCATGGTGTCGGGGGATCCGAGTTAACCAAACAACTCTGAAAGTACCCTGTGAAGGACAGACATGACACACAGTCAAAAGCACTGACGAACAGGACAGAACTGCAATACTCATGCCCAATACATGTCACAAGATACCTACACAAAACCAAGTTAGCATGTCAACACTGTTGGGGAGTACAGACTACCTGTAAGGACACATCGCTGCACGCATACAGTCAAGTAGCACATGGCCACACTCAAACAGCAACAGAGCACCACCAACACATATCCTGCAAACTCAAATCATTGACATACCAACTCTGTATACTCACATTCAGCTGAAGAAGTTGGTGATGAGCTGTGTGCGGACATCCCCCTCATCATCATCATCATCATCACTGGCATCGTGGCCCAGGCCAGGATCCTCCACAGGTGGCGGATGTTGGTCATCGTCATCCAGGATGAGAGGCAACTCCTTCCGCACTGCCAGGTTGTGTAGCATGCAGCAGACGATGACAATCTTGCACACCTTTGCAGGGGCATAGGGGAGGGCCCCTCCTGTCTTGTCCAGGCAGCGAAAGCGGCTCTTCAGGAGACCAAATGTCCGCTCGATCACTCTCCTGGTCCGACCATGTGCCTCATTGTAGCGCATCTGGGCTGGTGTCACAGGGTTCCTGAGGGGTGTCAGCAACCACGGCATGTTGGGGTATCCGGAGTCACCTACATACAGACAATTGCACATTAGCTGAGTTGGAAAAGAGGGTGGAATACAACATTGCTGAACACACACAATGGTACAAAGTCAGCACACACCAACAAGCCAGGCACGCTGGCCCTGCATCTGTGACATCATCCTCGGGATGCGACTACTCCTCATTACGTAGGCATCGTGTGCAGAACCGGGGAAACGTGCACACACATGTGAGATGCTCATATTTGCAAGACATACCACCAGGGCATTGATAGAATGGTAATGTTTCCTGTTCCTGTATGCCTGCTCATGTGCCTGTGGTGGTACCAAAGCCACATGTGTCCCATCAATGGAGCCGATGACATGTGGCATCCTCCCCAGGGCATAGAAGTCACTCTTGACGTCAGTGAGTTGTTGACGTTTAGGGAAATAGATGTACTGGTTCAAGTATCTCAACATCACCTCCAAAACATTGCGTAGCACACAGCTGAACATGGTCTGTGACATCCCACCAGCAGACGCCACAGTGTGTTGAAAGGTACCGGTGGCAAAGAAGTGTAGGGCTGCCATCACCTTCACCTTGGGGGTCAGCGCTGCAGGGTATGGCCGGCCAGGTTGCAAATGTGGGGCCAACTGCACCGCCAATTCCTCAATAAGCGGCCTGTTGAAGCGGTACCGTCAGATGCAGTCACGTTCGACCATGGTTGCAAGGTCAGGGAATGGTCTATGGACAGCTGGTGCCCTGCAGTGCATAGGTGAACAAAGAAAGATTGTCAGTCACCCCACATATGTGGCATTGACCATACTCAATATCACATGATACATCATTACGAGACACAAGTACTTGATGTGTGTGCCGTTCTGTATGGACATATATGGCACCTACATGGCCAACATCTAACATCTCAGTTCAACATGTGTTGACAACAAGTTCCAGGTTGTGCTATGGGAAATCATTCGGCTGTGTCACAGTACCCATGTACTGCTGT
The DNA here is from genome assembly GCA_963921515.1 of Calotriton arnoldi. Classification (NCBI taxonomy): domain Eukaryota; kingdom Metazoa; phylum Chordata; class Amphibia; order Caudata; family Salamandridae; genus Calotriton; species Calotriton arnoldi. The sequence goes on along the minus strand of CAWUFW010001151.1, from coordinate 2,990,457 downwards.
CACGTTTCAAACACACACCACAGTGACAAGTGAGGACAGATGTGCCCCAGGCATCACAGCTCTTTGACAGGTAGATTCCCAGGGACCCTGTATTGCCACATGGACACTGGCATGACATGGCGTATCATGTACATGCCAGCCAAACAACCATGACTCCCACAGGTAGTGGCCCCTGTTGCCTCTGCAGGACAGACATGGACGTCTGTGACACACACATGCACAACATCAAAGTCGATGCACAAACAACGTGGATGTGGAGACTGTCTCCCATTGTGCACATGGAATCAGAGACATCTGAAACACAACATGCACACAGACTGTGGAGGGCCATCACAATTGTGGCAATGGGTCACCCTGTGACGTACATACCATCCCACATGGGACTCAGGGTGTATGTGACATAACATACACATACACAACCTGGAGATGTGACCATGCCACATGCTCTGAACTGAATAGTTGCACATCACAGTGGTCATGTGCACAACACACAAAGGATTCTGTCCCCATGAACACGTGCACAGCCTGGGAGTGGCTGCCCCCAAGTGCCACCCAACAAACCACATGTTGACCCCCATACACACACAGGTAATGCAGCCTTACATGCCTTAGGATACAGTGTGGATAGGCTGTGGCGTTGTAGGTGTGCCCCTGAGTCCCTGGCAAGTAATTGTGGCTGGCATACGTTCACCAGTGACAACCATGGTGACATATGCGAGTGACTTGTACAGGGACGCGTCGTACAGCAATGGACCGATCCGTGTGCACACATTGGCCATTGCATATGATGTGGACAGATGCGTGTCGTTTTCCGAAATACGCGTTGTACAGCAATGGACCGATCGGTGCGTAAGCATTGGCCATTGCATATGATGTGGACGGATGCGTGTCGTTTTCCGAAATACGCGTTGTACAGCAATAGACCGATCGGTGCGCACGCATTGGCCATTGCATATGATGTGGACGGATGCGTGTCGTTTTCCGAAATACGCGTTGTACAGCAATGGACCGATTGGTGCGCATGCATTGGCCATTGCATATGATGTGGACGGATGCATGTCGTTTTCCGAAATACGCGTTGTACAGCAATGGACCGATCGGTGCGCACGCATTGGCCATTGCATATGATGTGGACGGATGCGTGTCCTTTTCCGAAATACGCGTTGTACAGCAATGGACCGATCGGTGCGCACGCATTGGCTATTGCATATGATGTGGACGGATGCGTGTCATTTTCCGAAATACGCGTTGTACAGCAATGGACCGATCGGTGCGCACGCATTGGCCATTGCATATGATGTGGACGGATGTGTGTCGTTTTCCGAAATACGCGTTGTACAGCAATGGACCGATCGGTGCGCACGCATTGGCCATTGCATATGATGTGGATGGATGCGTGTCGTTTTCCGAAATACGCGTTGTACAGCAATGGACCGATCGGTGCGCACGCATTGGCCATTGCATATAATGTGGACGGATGCGTGTCGTTTTCCAAAATAGGCGTTGTACAGCAATGGACCGATCGGTGCGCACGCATTGGCCATTGCATATGTTGTGGACGGATGCGTGTCGTTTTCCGAAATACGCGTTGTACAACAATGGACCGATCGGTGCGCACGCATTGGCCATTGCATATGATGTGGACGGATGCGTGTCGTTTTCCAAAATACGCGTTGTACAACAATGGACCGATTGGTGCGCACGCATTGGCCATTGCATATGATGTGGACGGATGCGTGTTGTTTTTCGAAATACGCGTTGTACAGCAATGGACCGATCGGTGCGCACGCATTGGCTATTGACTGACATGGTAACGGACGCGTTTTCGAAGCTTTTACGAGGCGGATGCAGTGAATTCAGTTGGCCACCCACAACAATGTTGCAAATTCATGGGTGTCATGAAGTTGAACTTTTGAAGGATGCTGTGGGCGTGTATAAGTGGTGCAATTCCATGGATTGGCCAGATTCAGAAGATGCAAACGACTTGGACCTATCACTTTGGACACATGGGACAGTATCTGCCTCTGCAGCACACATATAATGCTGGCTGTTCCCCTGAGAGCTCACTTGCCTGCACTACATGCTCCAGGATGACATCTGCCACCACCACTGCTGCTGTCTCTGCATCCTCTGGCTACTGCAATGGCACATACTGTGGAGAGAGCCCCAGCCTTCAGCACTGAGGAGAACCAGGCCCTGCTGGACAGCCTCCTTCCACAGTACAGCAAGCTGTATGGGAAACCAGGGGAGCAGGTGAGTGTGCTGTCCACTGCCTTACTAATTGTGCATGTTGTCTGACTAGCAAGACTTACAGTGTGTACACCAGTGGCTAGCATGCTCACTGAGTAGTTGTCACCCCCCAAAGTGTGTAGTTACATGCACTGAACAGGTATAGTGCAGTAACAGTGCATTCCAACAAGGTTTTACTTCCCAGGCAATGATACCATTTAGTAACTGCTGGACAACTGTTCATAGACATAGTTGCACTACCTGTGTACATCATATGCCCCTGTGATTGAGACATGTATATCCAACTGTGTGATGCACGGATATGTTGCATGTGTAGTAATGGCCTTTTCACTTTCTCATCCTCACAGGTTGATGCCCACCAGAAGCAGGACATCTGGCTGACCATCGTCCGGGCAGTAAGATCTGTGAGGGTCTACAGGCGCAGGATCCGCAACTGCCAGAAGAGGTGGCAGGACCTTCGTGGCTGGACCCGGAGGATCGCAAGGGTCCAGCTGAAGCTGTCGCCTCCTCGCAGGAGGGGCGGACACCGGACCCTGACCCCCCACATGCTCCGGATTCTGGCGGTGGTCTTCCCTGACCTGGATGGGCAGCTGAAGGCCAGACAGCAGCAAGGAGGGGGTAAGTGCTAGCCTTTTCTGTGTACTATGACTAACATGCTCTATGCACTCCTTTAGCCTGGTTCCACTTCCACAGTACAACTGTCTTGTCATCCTGGACTCATGTCCCTCACTTGTGTCATGCCCCCTCCTCATCTGATACACAGGTGTGGCCCTTACAGTCTGTGACTTAGGTCACTTGGGTACTTTGTACTTGCAGTTACCTGTGGTTCAAGTTGGGGACAGCATCAGTTACAGGAACTTTGTTGTGGGCTGCATGGGTGGTACAATTGCTCACACAATGCCTGTGATCCGACATGTACTCTGGGTATGGCTTCACAATGTGTTCCAATTGCTGCTCTGACTCACCACATGTCTGGGGTATGTGCCACACACCCATGCTGCAGCAGAGACCAAGGGGGGAGCCTCAGAAGTATGTACATCATGTGTGTGACACATGCATAGCCACCTGCCTAGTGTTCAGGGTAATACCATGTTGCACATGGACCAGGACTGTAATGCCTACTCCGTACATCGAAGGCACTCTGTTCTCCCACTCCCGTGTATCAGCATACATATTGGGCATTGTGAAGAGTGCACTCAGGTGTCTGCCTCTGTGTCACCGTGGTGTGGCCTTGCTTTTTGGACTCCTGGAGTGTTTAACAATTTGGGGTGGCCAGCCATCTGAGTTGTGACTATAGGATCTGCACATTGGTTAATGCATAGGTCTCTGATCCCTTGACTGTGCACAAAGGTGTATGAAACATTGAGGTGCAGGCAGCTTTGGTTCATTCTCATCAGACAGTGAAGTGCCCATGTGTATGGATTTGTGTTTGCAGTCACTCAAATGTCTCATTTGATTGACGTGGGATCATCTTAGTCCTCATGATGTGGGTGGCCAGGGGTGCACATGTGCACCTGTCAGCTACAGGGCTTTCTTACCCAAAACCTCCATGATTGTGACACAGTGTAGACTGGTGTTGTGTGTATGCACTGCCCCTGTGACAGGAGACAGTTATGACTGACTTGCCAGACAGGCCTGTGCCATGACATTCAACTCGCAAAGGGTGATCCAGCAGTAGTGTGATATGTCCTGCAAGCACACCATTGTCGCATTGTCTATCAGGACATGAGGACATCATTGTGTCTGGTGATGGAAGCAAAACCCGCATATCGACAGAGACTCTGCCCGTCACTTTTCCTGACACATGTACTGAGTCAGTGGCAGGAGATGGCATGTGTTTGGAGTGACACATTTCCACATGTTCTCTTGGATGTCCAACAACTGTGTATGTGGTGCATGTGTGCACATATGATTAGTCGCATACAACAGGCACCAGACAGATGGGTGCATGGACAGGTAGGATATGTGTGGCATGAATGACTGTCAGGCAGACAATGTGCTTCTTCAAATCAGTGTCAGCACTTATTGCAATGTCTAGCAAATGATGGCAGGGCTTGCTCTGTGATGTGCTGTACTTACTGTGGCGTGTGTGGTCAGTACAGGTGACTAATGTTGCTCTGTTTATCCTATTCTTTGCAGATACATCCACGGCCACAGGAGGAGACAGCTCCACGGACCAGGAGGAGCGGCAGAGCCAGACTGGGTCCACTGCAGGGGAGACCGAGGGACCCAGTGGCATGGAGGGTGAGGGGAGCCCCACTGAGGAGACCTCAGCTACGACCACCTCGGCTGAGGACCACAGCACTTCCAGTGAGGACTCCCTTGTGGAGGCGGGTGTCAGCAGACCGGAGACAAAATCAAGCAAGTCTGCCCCCGCCACCACCACCACCACCATCTCCACCCTCCCATCTGCTCCCATCCCACCTGTCCGTGGAGGCTCCCGTGTAGGGGAGCGTGTCTCCTTCATGCCAGGCACCGCACCCCCTGCCTCTGTCTATCCTGCTGCCCTGAGTGTGGAGTCTGTGGACTTGCTTAAACAGATCCATGTAGGGCAGACATCAGTGCTGAGTGTCCTCCATGCACACACGGGTCTGTTGACCCAACTGGTGTAATTCATGGAGGGCATGTCATCTGGCATGTCTGCCCTACATCAGACCAATCAGTCCATGGCCTCCTCACTGACGGCAGCAGTGTCCCTCCTGCAACAGTCCCTCACCCCTCCTACCTCTGCCCCATCCACAATCCCCAGCACCCTGCCTGTCCCAAGCACACACACACCGGCACAGGCACCCACCAGCACAGACACAAGCAGCACACAGATACACACGCCAAAATCCAGACGCACACGCACGCACAGTCAGGGGACTGATACCTCACTCACAGGGGATGGGGCCCAGGAACACACACATGCATCCACGAGCACTGCGCAGTCCTCAGATACCTCTCCCTCCAAAACCCCTTCCCTTGCCTCACCTGCAACCCCCCCTCCCAGAAGCTCTTCCTCTGTGAGCTTGGCCTCTTCCCCACAGATACATCTGACCCAACACACAGGCGGAAGAGGTGACCACCACACACAGAGGGGAGTGCCCCTCACACCCGGACACCCTCCCCCAGGCACAGGCAGACTGAGGACCCCATTCGGAAGTCCCCCCGGACCAGGAAGGGCAAGACCCCACCACCACCACCATGCAGCTCCACCACACAGTCTCTCTCCTCCATCCCCCAGGCCACCACTCCACAGGTTCCCCCGCCATACCCTGACCGAGGTTCCCCCACACACCCATACCGCATCCCCAAAATGCTTAGGCCCTCCCCCCTACCACTTGCTCTTCCACCCCCAAGCCAGACGCTCTGCCTGTTTGTGCCACTGGTGTGGAGACCGGGTCCCCCCTCTGTTATGCCCACCTCATCTGCCCCCCCTTCCACTCGCTTGGAGTTATGCACTGCAGTGGAGTCCACAACCACCCCGTCTGACTTGGGCACTGCAGTGGGGACCCAGTCCACTCCATCTGACCAGCCCACTGCAGTGGTGCCAGCACCCACACGATCTGACTTGTGCCCTACAGTGGTGCCGGCCCCCACTGAGTCAGACACCTCCACTGCAGTTGCCGGTGACACTCCTGCACCCACCACCCCTTCACTGCCTCCTTCTGGCATCCCCTGATCCTGTCCCTGCGGTGCCTGGCCTGGCCCTTGTATGCCCCTCCGAGGGGGATGTCCCCTGTCCGTACCAGTGCAGGCAAGCAATGGGTGACAAGTTGTCACATATCACCCTGTTCGGACTGTGTGTGTGGACTGGCCATTGGCCTTTGTTTCTTTTGGACTTCAAATTTTTCTCCACATTTGCTGAATAAAGCCTCTTTTTGTTTACTAGTGGTTTTTCTTTTGATGTACATGATGTAGATGAGTATCATCATGCATTTGCTGTTGTAATAGTGTTCAGATCAGGTAAATGAAGTGTTGCTGTGATGGGCTCCATGTGGTCCATGGGATATGTGTCCTAATCTAGTCTGGATCCATAGCATCCTTTGCTGCAGTCTGAGGGTGTAATGTTCTGCATTTGACACAGGGATGTACGTTTTGCATTTGTAAATTGACATCTGTGGCTTACACTGATGCACATCTGGTGGGCTTACCACTGTTCAATGTTTCTATTTCCCTGACTGTGTGCCCATCTCCACTGGACATGCAGTTTAGCACATCAATGTTGAAGGACTCATCTGTGTATACAGTGCAACTTGCTTGACATGTGTTTTGGGTATATGCAGATGACTGACGTGACACTCCTGTACCCAGGCTGATGTGAGCAGAGCCTTCAGTGTGTTGTGATTGTTGACTCACTGACCGAGTGTTTTGCTGACATGTTTGAGTGGTGCACAGACAAGGTTTGGCACAGTGGACCTTCCACAGGAGTGGAGTGCCCTCATGGCAGTGTGTAATCCCGTGACATTGCCTGGGCCCGTGTTGTGTGTTGGGTAAGCATGTCTGTGTGTGTTCCCTTCCCTTTTCCTACACCGGCTGTGTCCCTACGGATGTTCCTGTTTGTGATGCTTGCTGAGTTGTCCTGTGTTCATCCAGCATCTTGTACCTGGTTTCTCCGTGATGTGGGTGCATGGCAAACTAATGGTCATCAGGTTGTCATCCCTAGTTGTCTTTGTTGTCAGGGCTGGGGATGCGGGCAAATGCAGATGAGACACAGTCAGGATTCCCCTTGGCACTTGTTGGTTACACAAGTCATGCAATTTACAGTTTGTGGTAGCTTTCAGTGATTGTGGCACGTTGTGTGTGTGACTGCTGCCACTCCTCAGGGTCAGAGCTGCAATGTTGGAAGTTGTGTTCTTTGTGGGTGACCTTGGCTTCTTCATTGGTGTGTGACTGTGGCCGGGATCCCATTAATTGGGGTGTAGTTCACATCATGCCCATGTACGGCGTACTGTGCAGTGTGTCAGACATTCACGAGTCTTGTTGACTGGCCAGGTGTGATGGGTTTCTGCACCTTAGTTCCCACAACCACCCCTGGGATTGTCATGGGTGCACGTGCAATGTCACCTGTCCATGTGAGCTTCACTGCTGCACATTGGTGGAGATCAAGGTGTGTGGTGTTGAGTGTGTGCAAATGTGAGTTGTTGCACGGCTAGACCCCTACCTCCATATTGGCCTTGGCTGACAGGCCGTGCTGATTGATTTGTGCTTGTGTAGGTGTGATGGTAGTTTGTTGCTCAGGAGACATGGCTGTGGTTCACAGTGTGAACGACATCTACCTTTGTCATCACAGTGGGATTATCATGCAGGCTAGTGTCACCACAATGTGGGGTCCCTGGGGGTAGTGCTGTGGTGGGTCTGTGTCTTGCTGTGTTAGTTGCTATTCCTACAAGCTTGTGTGACATGTGTGATTTGGGCTCCCTCTCATCTAACAATGCCTGATTGCCCACATAGGGGAATCCGATCCATGAGTTACTTTTGTATGGCACTGTATACACATCTGTGTAATTGGAATTCAGGCCTCCTCATGTGTTGTGTGGTTGCCTGGGGACACTGGCACACCCCCCATCACCTGTTGTGTTTGATATGCAGTGTGAGGCTGCCTGTTTGTGTTTGTGCATCTGCACCACTGCATTGGCATATCTTTGTTGTGCCATTGCCTGTATGTTGTTTGGAGGATTTCCCATGCTGTCCCTGGGACTCCTAGGTCATCAGTCAGCACAATAATCATGGCTCGTATGTCCCATTGCTGCCATGGTATGGTATTTGTTCACCTCACATCTACAGTCTCCCCAGGATATCTACATTTTTGTGTCCATTAGTGCAGATATGTGGGTCTGCATTATGATGGTCACTTCTGGCATTGTGTAATTGATAAATGGAGACGATGTCAGTCCCCATGGGTGATGTTTGTCTGTACATGGCCAAAGGTATGTTTTATTTGCACTGCACTGTTTGCCTCACCCAATCTATGTTGCTATGGGACACAACCACTACTTTGCCACTGATGTGTTTGTTGTTCTGTGACCAGGAATCATCCATGCTGTTTGGCAGTTGCAGCTATTTCCATGACAACACTTACCTTTTGGTCACTGTGATGATGGGGGTTTGGACCCCATTGCCACAATGTTCAAAATGTGCGTCAGCTATGGACCCCACACTTACCTTTTGGTCACTGTGATGATGGGGGTTTGGACCCCATTGCCACAATGTTCAAAATGTGCTTCAGCTATGGACCCCACACTTACCTTTTGGTCACTGTGATGATGGGGGTTTAGACCCCATTGCCACAATGTTCAAAATGTGCTTCAGCTATGGACCCCACACTTACCTTTTGGTCACTGTGATGATGGGGTTTAGACCCCATTCCCACAGTGGTCATGGTCTGCTTGCATTGCGAAGGCCACACACATTTTTGTGTGACACATGTGATAGGGGGTCACATTGTATGTTCAATGTCATGTTCAGTGTTGTAGGCATTTGACACAAACTACACACTCTTGTCATGATGTTGGGGGGATGTCTTTTGCTGACATTCCTTATGTTGGAGTATGCTGGTTGTGTCATGCATTACCTGTCCTATGAGTGGGGATGGTAGTTGTGACAGGCATCCAGCCCCACATGAGTTGGGGTGGTGGTTGTGGTAGGCATCCAGGCCCCCCTGAGTAGGGGTGGTGGTAGTGGTAGGCATCCAGCCCCCCCTGAGTAGGGGTGGTGGTAGTGGTAGGCATCCAGCCCCCCATGAGTAGGGGTGGTGGTAGGCATCCAGGCCCCCATGAGTAGGGGTGGTGGTAGTGACAGGCATCCAGCCCCCCCTGAGTAGGGGTGGTGGTAGGCATCCAGGCCCCCATGAGTTGGGGTGGTGGTAGTGACAGGCATCCAGCCCCCCCTGAGTAGGGGTGGTGGTAGTGGTAGGCATCAATTCCCCTATGAGTGGGGATGGTAGTAGTGACAGGCATCCAGCACCCCATGAGTAGGGGTGGTGGTAGTGGTAGGCATCCAGCCCCCCCTGAGTAGGGGTGGTGGTAGTGGTAGGCATCAATTCCCCTATGAGTGGGGATGGTAGTAGTGCTAGGCATCCATCCCCCATGAGTAGGGGTGGTGGTAGTGGTAGGCATCCAGCCCCCCCTGAGTAGGGGTGGTGGTAGTGGTAGGCATCAATTCCCCTATGAGTGGGGATGGTAGTAGTGCTAGGCATCCATCCCCCATGAGTAGGGGTGGTGGTAGTGGTAGGAATCCAGCCCCCCCTGATTAGGGGTGGTGGTAGTGGTAGGCATCAATTCCCCTATGAGTGGGGATGGTAGTAGTGACAGGCATCCAGCCCCCCTGAGTAGGGGTGGTGGTAGTGACAGGCATCCAGCCCCCCCTGAGTAGGGCTGGTGGTGGTGGTAGGCATCCAGCCCCCCCTGAGTAGGGGTGGTGGTAGTGACAGGCATCCAGCCCCCCCTGAGTAGGGGTGGTGGTGGTGGTAGGCATCCAGGCCCCCATGAGTAGGGGTGGTGGTAGTGACAGGCATCCAGCCCTCCCCTGAGTAGGGGTGGTGGTAGTGGTAGGCATCAATTCCCCTATGAGTGGGGATGGTAGTAGTGACAGGCATCCAGCACCCCATGAGTAGGGGTGGTGGTAGTGGTAGGCATCCAGCCCCCCCTGAGTAGGGGTGGTGGTAGTGGTAGGCATCAATTCCCCTATGAGTTGGGATGGTAGTAGTGCTAGGCATCCATCCCCCCATGAGTAGGGGTGGTGGTAGTGGTAGGCATCCAGCTTCCCCTGAGTAGGGGTGGTGGAAGTGGTAGGCATCAATTCCCCTATGAGTGGGGATGGTAGTAGTGACAGGCATCCAGCACCCCATGAGTAGGGGTGGTGGTAGTGACAGGCATCCAGCCCCCCTGAGTAGGGGTGGTGGTGGTGGCAGGCATCCAGCCCCCCCTGTGTAGGGGTGGTGGGAGTGGTAGGCATCCAGGCCCCCATGAGTAGGGGTGGTGGTAGTGGTAGGCATCCAGCCCCCCATGAGTAGGGGTGGTGGTAGTGGTAGGCATCCAGGCCCCTATGGGTGTGTATGGCATTGGTGATAGCCACCCCGCCCCTATGGTTCTGATGTTGCTAGTGTACGTCATTTCTGCATCCCTATGTGTGTGTGATATATGTCGGGTACGTGTCGGTTGTTTGTGTAGTGGGTGTTTGACTTACCGTCTGCGCCGTACGCGTCAGTACCGGTTCCGGTAATAGATGTAGAGTATTGGTAGGACCTGCGCGATGGGATTCATGGTTGGTTCATCTCGTTCGGGTTTCTCGTGGCTTCGACTCGTGCTCGTAGCTGGCTTGTTCGTCTCGTAGCCGTGGATCGTCTTGTGGCGCGAATCGGAGCTTATGTGCGGCTCTCCCGGATGCTCTGACGTGCCGGACGTAGCGACCAGTTTGGCGCGTACGGATTGCGCATCGTACTTGACCGGCCGGAAGGTGCTGTGTATTTACTTCCGTGCGACTCGATTCGGCGTTTCCGGATCCAGCTCGGTCGGGGAACTGGAGATGGAATGGGTACGTACGGCTCGCTTGGAATATTAGCGGTAATGCGCATCGTACTTGCTCGCTCGGACGACTGTTCGAATCGGTCGGGAAAAACGCGTTCGGCTCGTATTTTTTCCGGACGAATCGTATTCGGTGCGCTTCCGGCCGAGATCGGAATCGACCCCATAGTATGAAGGAGAGACTTGCTAAATGTGTACTAGAATCCTCACAAGTAGAACAATGAAATAGTGATAATGGATACGCTTACAGAAAATCTTTTTTTCATGAAATGTTTTTCTTTCCTCAATAGCAAGAAACATTAATTATTAATAGTTAACATTCTGAAAATCGGATTATACTTATGGATTTAATTAGAATAATGAATCTCCTGAAATATCAATTCTTATGTATTCCCTTGTGATCTCTTAACTGGTGTGTTTTATTTCTTTAGAAAACGATGATTTTACAGTTTCTCCAAGAAGGCCTCAAACTCTGCTAAAGTTAATTTCTATTCTAACGTAGGACTCAGAAGAATGTACTTTGTCCTTCATTATTTTTCTAAAATGCTGATTTAATTGTTTAGTTGTGCACAAATGTAAGCATATCACTAGGATTTTCTTTTTCCTGCGCTTAGAGTGTTTCTTTCTTTGAATAATTGTGTCGACTATGTTGCAAGCTGATGTGGAAGTGAGCGCGAGGACATGGAGAAGAATACGATTTCTTTTCCTGCTTCCGAAGAGGATGATGACATCCCTTATAACAAAGAACTTTAACAGAAAAACCCGGATGAACTGGCTAGAACAATGGGTGCGCAGTCAAAATATCATTTTTTTTATATCGACCTACATTAATATCGTAGGGACAGAATATCGATGTCAAGAATATCGGTGACCAGAATATCGACCCTAAGGTAAGTAATATCGTTTTTTTATATCGAAGTAAGTAATATCGAAGTAAGTAATATCGAAGTAATATCGTTAGCAAAAATATCGCTGTTAATAATATCGATATTTATATTAGTGTTATGTATTTTAGTATGTATTTTATATGTATGTTTAACATTTTTTGTAATGTATTTTTATTATTTTAAAATATATGTATTAAATGTTTAGAAATTAGTAATTTTTGTAAAGTAAATTTTGTGTTTTAGTATCAGAGCGGGTTGTGGGTTTATAGGGGAATAGGGCGGAAGTAATTTAATTATAATTAATTAATTAATATGTTTTTATTTATTGTTATTGTTTATTAAATTATTGTTAAATAATTATGAATTGGTAATTACTTTTTTTAATTGATTAATTTATCATTATATTAATTATATTAATTTTTTATTTATTTATTGTTATTGTTAATTAATTTATTGTTAATTAATTATTAGTTGGTAATTAATTTTTATTAATTGATTAATTGATAATTACATTAATTATGTTAATTTTTATGTGTAGCGGGTTGTGGGTTTATAGGGGAATAGGGTGGGAAGTAATTTAATTATAATTAATTAATTAATATTTTTATTTTTTATTGTTATTGATAATTAATTTATTGTTCATTAATTATTAATTGGCAATTATTTTTTATTAATTGATTGATTTATAATTATATTAATTATAATTAATTTATTATTATTTTTTATTTATTGTTATTGTTAATTAATTTATTGTTAATTTATTATTAATTGGTAATACATTTTTATTAATTGATTAATTGATAATTAAATTAATTGTGTTCTTTTTATGTGTAGTGGGTTGTGTGTTTATGGGGGAATAGGGTGGGAAGTAATGTAATGTTATTTAAGTAAATATTAATTTAATTTTATTGGTATTTATTATTAATTTTTTAGTTAATTAATTATTAATATATTATTTATTTTACAAAAATTATTTAATTAATAAGTATGTTAATTTAACCCCTATGCTATCCTACATTTTCCACACTGTTACACTCACTGGAGTTGGAATAGTAATTTTAACCCCTACGCTATCCAACACTTTCCCTACTGTTGCACTCACTGGAGTGGGAATAGTAATTTTTACCCCTACGCTATCCAACACTTTCCCTACTGTTGCACTCACTGGAGTGGGAATAGTAATTTTAACCCCTACGCTATCCAACACTTTCCCTACTGTTGCACTAACTGGAGTGGGAATAGTAATTTTACCCCTACGCTATCCAACACTTTCCCTACTGTTGCACTCCCTGGAGTGGGAATAGTAATTTTTACCCCTACGCTATCCAACACTTTCCCTACTGTTGCACTCACTGGAGTGGGAATAGTAATTTTTACCCCTACGCTATCCAACACTTTCCCTACTGTTGCACTCCCTGGAGTGGGAATAGTAATTTTAACCCCTACGCTATCCAATACTTTCCCTACTGTTGCACTCCTTGGAGTGGGAATAGTAATTTTAACCCCTACGCTATCCAACACTTTCCCTACTGTTGCACTCACTGGAGTGGGAATAGTAATTTTTACCCCTACGCTATCCAACACTTTCCCTACTGTTGCACTCACTGGGGTGGGAATAGTAATGTTTACCCCTACGCTATCCAACATTTTCCCTACTGTTGCATTGTTTGGAGTTGGAATAGTAGTTTTATTACCTCCGCTATCTAATATTTTTTGTATTATTTTAGTTAATGTAGTATATAATTAATTTTAAAAAGATTAAAAATAATTTAAATGTTTTAATTTGTTATATATATTGATTTAAGGGCACATTACGATGGCGGGCGGAAGCACCACCGCCGTGCTGGCGGATGCAAAAACCACCAGTTACCGCCGGCACGCAGCAGTCCACACGCCCGCCCAATTACGATGCGAAAAGTAGGCCAAACACCGCCGGCAAGCCAGCAACACCGTCCGCCATCAAAGTGCGCCCGTACATGTAGCGGCGCAGCCCAACTGACACACACCGTCCGACGAAACACGTCCTGCCCGGCGCATAAATTACGATGCCGCAAACAAACGGCTCCCACGGCCAAGAGATACCGTACGACAAACCGAAGCGGTAACACGGACGCCGAGCACGGACAACGAAGAAGCGGCTCCCCGAGCATGAATCCAGCACTGCAGGCACTCCCCATGCTCCTGCTGATGCACCACCAAGGACGCAACGTACCGCGGAGACGCAGGTAGGCACACACACAACAAGTGCACGCAAACAGCGCACACAGTGCAAGGGCGGAAAAAGCGGACAACCCCCCACCAGCGCGTGTACACTACACATCCACCATCGCATCCACATATGACACACAGGCCAAATCGTAACATCGCAGAACACATGTGTACACACCACCTGGGACTAGGAACCAACCACCCCGTCACGGCCCCAAAGCGCCGATGACGCCGCCACACATGCGCACAACGCAGAGGCCAACCGCAGCGCCATGCATGCGTCGCACACAGACACAGGGACACAACCAAGCAGCACACACATCAGCCCCACCCCGAACGCACATGACACGTGACAGGCCGGCCACAGACATGTCCTCAACGCCCAATTCACGGACAACACCCAACGCCACACAACCGACGCACACATATCAGTGAAGACACGCAACAGCAGGACACACCCCAGTGTAACAAACATGGCGTAGCACACAGCGGCGGCAACACCAACTAGGAGAAGCAGGGCCCCTTCGGGAAGAGGAACGCCAGTACCACACAGAAACACCCATACCACCCTGCACATATGAACAAGACATATAAAACGGAACACCAAAGAGCCCGGGGACCGACAACAGGTGGCCCAAGAATAACATTCACACACAAGGCCCAACGCAGAGCGGAAATGCAGCCTGCCGCCCACACAAGGGAGAGCAGACAGCACTGAATGACCTTCCATTCCAACTCCGAAACCACAGCCCTACGACAGAAGCCGGTGAATACAGCCATTGTCCAAGAATAGACCAACACAGGCATGCCGAGGAGACCGACCACAGGGCAGATAGCGCATATCACAGAAGCACACAACGGACGGGGAAGAAAGAAGAAAACACTCCCCCATGTCGGCCACATGCAAGTTAATTGGAAGGAGTCACACAGCACTGACCTTGAACTGTCTGAGAAGCATGTGGGAAGAGGGCCCGTGTCCTCCAAACAAGCCAACAGAACACAAGTCCTGTCTCCCTACGACTACACAGAGCTCACAGCAACCCCGGAGCGTGCACATCGCAGACTGCACACACAGCCGGAGCACGCCACCTCAACGAACCGCTGCGAAATGGCAACCGCAGCACACCTACCCAACTACGCCGAACAGCTCAAGCTGTACAAAACCAACCTGTGCCATACATTGGGATGCGATCTCCTGTCCCTGCTGAACGTAAGTTACCGACTGACTTACCGCATCACATTGTTCAGCTGCGTCATGCCCGTCTTCTACTGTCGGAGGTGTCCCTACCAGCATCCCGTCGAGATATGCCTCTCCAACCCGGCATGTCTGAAGGCGGACCTGCTACCACTACTCCTCCCTCTGGACGCACACGACAGGGCCTGCTCTGCCTATGGGGGCATGGCGTATGTGGCCAACATCGCACCCGCACTGAAATGGGACCACTGTGCCTCCACACGACGGATCATCGAGAACAGCTACATCGAATGTCACCCAGCATGCCCCATCATGGTCCTCCAAGGGACAACCTACGAACAACACCTTGACAGCCACCATCCGCTTCATTGGCTGGCAAACATGTACACCACCAATGACATGGAAGCCCTGCTGGACGGCATCGCATACCTGACAACCTGTAAATACGTCGGACCACAACGCAGGTTCCCCGAGTGACCTATGATGTCCAGCCCCGCACCCATGCTTAGCTTCCGCACGGACTGGCCAGTCACCACCACAACAGCCATACCAAACGACCGGCAACTGTAACCACACCATCAACGACATCGCCATGACATCGGATATGACCGGGACATGCACACTGTTCCCCATCACATCCAGGAACACCGCATGCATCGTGGGAGGCAGTGGCATGGGCTCTGTGTATCGCACCCACATGGACGGAACTGCACGAACAACCAGGACACGACATGGATCCAGCGCCCATGGACACACACACCGCTCAGTGGACATGAATAGGTCGCCTGGAGTCTGTGGGTGCTGCACCCCTCCCACCCCCACCCCGGGAATCCCATACCAGGACCTTTGCATGGACGACAAGTGCATACAACAACAACACGACCCCAGTGACTGTGACATGTCCAGTAACCACCACAGTGCAACAACAAGTGGCACGCCGCTGCATGCACGCAAGCACATGCCCTGATGTCATCTCACATGCACGCGTGCATGAGGAACAACCGCAGCAAACCTGTCACATGGAACTGAGATGGACTGTGCCCATGATGCCAAGCGGTCTGGTAGGCTACATGTATACCGTCTGTGTCAAAGTCCGCAGCTCCGCAGCTATACGTAAATGTACATTAGCACAGCCTTCGCCAAGCAGATGTCACTCTGAAGCCCACATCCCACATGCAACAGCCAATCACATGTAACCCCACACCCTATCCCATTTGCAATCATGCTCAGTATATCCTCAACATGTATTCCGCTGCCAGTAGTGTCCACTATACTGCATCACAGAGGACAGAAGACTCAATATAATGTTTGAAACCAAAACTGTCTCCGCTGACTCATTTCACAAGTACGAATGAGAGAGGATGAGAGTATGTGAAGTACACGGCAGTCGTGACATGACCATGTAGTCCACTGGTATTGGATGTCAACGCAAATGAGTAGCACTACTGTGGAAGACACACATGTGTCGTGTGAAGTCGTATGGACGCAGTGCTCAGGTGGGTGGGTGCGACGGGTAGATGCGCACATGCCAAGTTGGAGCACGCCGTGTCGGGAGGGGTCATGAACAGTACACCACCGCTTCCCTGGGCATTGTGAGAGGACACCTGTCGGGGGGAGTGAACACGTGTGTGCACAGCAGCCGGGCACACGTACAAAGCGGTACCAGGCGCACCTCAGCCCACCCCTGTGGACAAGCTGGATCCTGTTGTGCGCCCGCCATGCCCCTTGACAAGGCACACACAGCCCCAGTCGACCAGGTGTAACCCCAACATAGTCAATCCGCACAGGCGATACAGGGCACGGGATGGCAGTGGAGCATGGTGTGTGAGAGGTCTCCTCGCGCTCCTCCTGGTCATATCACGCAGGCAATAGAACCTCAACGTCTAGCATGGCACAAGTCAAATGGAAGTGTAGGGGGGACGCACCACAGCACGAGCAGCACTGACGTCACGGGAGGTGGCTCGCACCATCCCATCCATTGCCCATCATACCAACCACGCCACATGCCATTGCGACTAAGTGCAAGCGCGTGCGCCACCACCCCCGAGCCCTCCCCAGAGAGGCCAAAGAGTGAATGTGTGGGCCATCAGTCACAGACGGACGTGGCCTGGCCGCAAGGGCAGCCACAGCCACTGGGTGTCGCAGGTGGCGGATCCGGAAGGCGAAGACTGTGATGCATAGTCCATGCAGGCCGGGTCTCCATTTGGGGCACCACGCAGGTGGACGGCGTCCCGCAACACATCATACCCTGAGACAGCCCACTCGTGCGACTGGACCCACACATACACTCCTTGCCCTCTCTGGTGCGAGCTTGGGGCTGCCTGTGCAAGCGCTAGCCTCGCAGGTGAGCATGCATATTGGGGGAGCGAGGGGAGGACATGTAGGGCTGGGGCGAAGATGACTGTATCACTGTCAGTTAGTACAAGGGATGACCCAGATGTGGAAAGGAAGAGACGTGTCCCGTGTGTACTGCAACTAGTCGCCAATCCAACTACCCCCCATGTCCGGAATGTAAGCCCGCACCTAGGCCCGCCCATCCGCCACATTGAACATACCACCAGCACGACAACCTTCCCATTCGAAACACTGACTGGGGGTGGCGACCAGTGTACAATCATGTGTAGCCTACCCACGCGTACATGTGGGCCCTCCATGATCCATGTCACCTGCGGCAAAGTCATGACATGCGCAATGAGGGAAGTGAGGAGAGCTGCCCGCCCCACGCGCAGAAGGTGCATCAGCTCCACAGACCCAGCAGCGAGTCCAGCAGGGGTCACATGTGCAGGGGCAGCTGTGCCTGGTGTGAAGGCACATGCATATAGACAGCACATCGACCAATGTGTAGTCTGCCCACATCTACAGTCCATCATCATGCGGACATAGGAATTGAACACAGGGCAACACATCTTAGTGGGTGCACCCACCGTGACCAACAATGCGCAATCATCGACGTACCCGCCCTGTGCATGGCCCCCCACCCAACGGAGGCACATCCAGTGCCACCATCCCACACACACAAGCCTTCCACGGAACATGCTGTGTCCAATGGTCAGTACAGAGTCAGCGCCCATCTGGTGGATCCTGAACAGGAGACACATGCACACACATGCCAGCTCCCACTATGTACGACTGCCACCTGGCACGTGCAATGTAACCTCTCACCTGTGACGTGTGACTGCAAGCACACAGCCGTCTTGGCATGGGGCTGTCAATGTGGACACCTGTCAATGTTTCGGGAGGTGTGATCCGTACAGTGCTGTACATAGGGTGCAGTGCTGACACCTACTACTGTCTCATATCCCCTCGTGCCACAGGTCCCACTTGTTTTGGCCGCTCAGCCTGTGCCCACATCGTCGTCGTCGTGTGCCATACTCATCCAGCCGCGGAAGCAGTTCCATGCTCAGCAGACATTCATGTTGCCGTGGCGTTGCCGCTTGACGGATATGCAGTCAGTCCCCATCGGCACGCCCCGCAAGTCATTGGGGCCTAGATCCCCATGTGCATGCACATGGCAGTGGTTTGTATCACTAGCCATTGCCATTGTTGGGAGACCTGTGTAAGTGTATTGTGGCCGTGCCGTCCCAGCTTGACAGCTGGGCTGTGGCTCATGTGCTTGCTCAGTCATGTCAGTGATGTGTATGCGAAATTGCTATGTGTCGTGTTGCTTTGACATGTGTCCTCTGCCATTGTCCCTAGGCGGAGACCGAACATTGACCGCCCATACCAATTGCTGGCGGACATGGACGATACAGAGGTTATTAGGAAGTTTCGGCTGGACAGGCCAACCCTGCATCGACTGTGTGCCATGTTAGAACCCCATCTCCGTCCCCGCAGGGTGTATCCGACTGCTGTCACCCCCACGGCTAAGGTGATGGCCGCCATGCATTTCTTCGCCACTGGGTCATTCCAGCACACAGTGGGCATTGGAGGAGGGATGTCCCAGCCCATGTTCAGCAAGGTGCTGAGGGATGTACTGGCAGCCATGATGCTGTACCGGAACAGGTACATCCGCTTCCCCAGGGCTCGTGAATTGGCGGCAGTGAAGGGTGCATTCTATGCCCTTGGCAGAATACCACACGTCGTTGGAGCCATTGACTGCACACATGTCGGCCTTGTTCCACCACAGGCCACTGAGCACCTGTACCGCAACAGGAAGCACACGCACTCCCTGAATGTGCAAGTGGTGTGCCTTGCGGACATGGTGATCACCCACGTGTGTGCAAAGTTCCCAGGCTCGGCCCATGACGCACACATAATGCGCAACAGCATCTTGCCACGACTGATGTCCAATATGCAACAGGATCGTGCCTGTATTGTCGGTGAGTATGTGGAGTGGTGTAGCGTGCTGGTTGTGCGATGCTGTCCCCTGTCCAGTTGGAATTGCAACGGTTCTCTGTGTCCCTCACACCCAGGTGACTCTGCGTATCCGAATGGGGCATGGCTGCTCAGTCCATTGAGGAATCCTCGCACCCCAGCAGACGATCGCTACAATGAGGCACATGGGAGGACCAGACGTGTGGTCGAGCGTACCTTTGGCCTCCTCAAGTCCAGGTTCAGGTGCCTGGACCGCACCGGGGGTGCGTTGGCGTACTCCCCACAGAAGGTGTGCCAGATAGTGGTGGCGTGCTGCATGCTGCACAATCTGGCCATTCGGAAGCAGATCCCCCTCATCGTGGATGACGGAGATCAACCAGGGCCCCAGCCCGCAGACCAGGACAGCTCGAGTGAGGAGGACAGCGGAGAGGAGGAAGCTGGTAATGTGCGGCAGCAGCTCATCGCCCGCTACTTCACTTGATGGTGAGTGTCCATGTACGACGGCTGATGTGGCTGTATCTGTGCAGGTGTGTGTGTGCTGTGTCAGGGTGGCCGTTTGTTCACTGCGTGCTGTGTGTCAACGCTCCATGGCCAGGGTAGTATGCCACTGTTGGTGGCTGTGGCATTGTGCCCTATTGCTCTGTGCGATGTGTGTACATTGCTTGTAGTTGTTGACATGTACTGTGTGATGGGTGTGTGACACACTCATTGAATGTGCTCCTGTTCTGTCTCCCACCCCTAGGTCCCTACAGGCCCTCCGGTTCCATTGCCATGCCACGCATCAGGTGCCTTTCCGCCCAAGGTGGCCGTTGTATTCCGTACAATTAAAACACAGGGCACAAACAGCAGTTAGTGAAAAAGGTGCATTTATTACTAACTGTGACATGTGATTGTGTGTAAGGTGATGACAAAAGTGGTGCGTGCAGTGACAATGAGCTGTCGGTCATGGCTGCGTGATGATCAGGGTGTACCCACTGGTTCTATGTCCATAGTCCAACACACACATGCCATCCAGATGGCTGTGTGGAGTGGGATCGTAGTCCAAGTCAATGCAGTGGCTGGTCAAGGAAGGCTGGCGGAAGGCTGGCTGGCTGCCTCACTTGCGGCTGGAGCGTGCGAAGTCCTCCCGGGAGATCTGTTTCCTCTTCGGACGGCCCCTTCCACGTTTGCGAGGGGGGTGCCTGCTTGCGACATGCTGGTGGTTGAGGTGTGCTCACTGGCTGTGGACGCAGGGGAACTGGACACTGCTGCTCCACCCTGCGCCCCGGCAGGTGGTAGCGGAGGGGAGCTGCTGTCCCTGGCTGTGACCTCACCGCCACCACCAGCTGTCCCATGAGGTCCACGATTTGGCCCATACGGGCGTCCATGGACCTCAGCACCCCCAGCACCTCACGCGTGTCTGAAGCAGACCGGACCCATTGTCCTTGGGCCTCTTCATAGGCCCCAAGGACTCTGGCCATGTGAGGCAGGGCATGGCTCCCAGGGAGGCTGTCGTTTCCCTGACCCTGCTCCTCCTACCAGTCCTGCTGCCACCGGCCTGCCCACTAGCCACATTGCTCACCACGGTCCTCGCTGTGGCTCCCAGGGTGGATCCAGTCATCCGGGCCACCACCTGCGCTGGGGCTGGTGCCAGCGAAGACGTGGCGGTGGTGGCGGCGGTGGTGGTCGGTGCGGCGATGGTGGCGGTTGCGGCAGTGGTAGTGGCCACAATGACCGTGGGTGTGGCCGCAACGACAGTGGCAGCAGGGGGCTGGGAATGTTCAGCAGCCCTGGATGATGGGTTGGTGGGTAGGAGGGGTCCTGGGGAGCGGCTGGGCCCTGCCACACCAGATGGGCCTGCTTGGTTGTCCGTGTCCGAAGAGGAGGACAGATCCTCCAGATCCGTGTGTCCTCGTTGGGGGCTTGTAGGCTGGCTGTGCTGGCTGCTGGCTCCATCCCCAGCATCCAGCAGTTCGTCACCTGTGGAGAGAATGAGATTTGTTATTGTGTTGCACCTGGCGAAGTATGTATTTGTCGTCTGACATTGACAGTTCGTGCAATCTCGTACATGGGTTTCCCGGAGGCGTGTGTGTGGCTGTAGCATCTGTAGTTGTGTGTGCTTGGCAATGGGACTGTGTGCTGTGCACATGTGGCATGGGACGGATTGGCCATGCCGATGGGTGTGTTGCTGTGCCCCTACTTATTGTGACTCTGGTGTATGCGGGCTCCTGGCCCAT
This sequence comes from Calotriton arnoldi, assembly GCA_963921515.1. NCBI lineage: Eukaryota > Metazoa > Chordata > Amphibia > Caudata > Salamandridae > Calotriton > Calotriton arnoldi. The sequence goes on along the minus strand of CAWUFW010001151.1, from coordinate 2,968,880 downwards.
CCTGGGTCTGGTTTGTACTTTGCTTTTGGGGTTCAAATGGAACGCTTAGGAACGCATATGGCAACATGGGGGCTATGCCCCAGATTCGCATTTGGGAGGGATATGCTTTTGGGGTTCAAATGGAACGCTTAGGAACGCATATGGCAACATGGGGGCCATGCCCCAGATTCGCATTTGGGAGGGAATATGCTTTTGGGGTACATGCTGTGAGCCATGGGTGCCGAACGTGACATGTGTTGTGGCAGCATGACAGTGCATGGTTTGAGGTGTGTGCATGCTTGACATGGCCTGCATATTTGCTGTCTGTTGTGATTACTGGACATGGCATTGGACGCATCGTTATGAGTGAGTGATGGTTGTGTGCCAGCCAACGTATTGCAGTTGTCCCATCTCCTTGGTGTGCGTGCTGCCCTGTGCCATGTGCATCACTGCAGTGCTCGGGGGGGTGTGGCCCATGTTGTGTGTTGTTGCTCACAGTGTGTCGTGCACTTCATTGACTTCTGGCACATGGTTGGTCATGGGCATGTATCTTAGCGTGACTGCTGTATGTGTGGCAGCTGTGCGGATGACATGCCTTTCATGAGACTGGGGCTGACGGATGGGATGGATGGTATGTTGTTTGTGCATGGTGTGTCTGTGTGTTTGATGGGTTCAGTGGTGTTCGTGTGCATTTATGTTGTTCCGCTCTGTTGCGTCTAGTGTTGTTTGTCTTACATAGGCGTAGTTGTGGGGTGTGTGGTTGACAGGCAGTTGGGGCTACATGGACAGGACTTCAATGGTGTTTCGGTTGTGTGTGATGAGTTGCACAGTGGCTGCCGTGTGGTACTATATTCAGTGTGGCTTGTGCATGCAGACGTGGCTCCTTGGGTGTTGCTGTGTCTGTGATGGGTCATGTGAGGTGTGAGTCTGTTGTTCATGTCCGTGTGCACATTGTTCACTTGTTCGTGACGGTGGGCGGTGCTGCGTGTTCGTCTGCTACGTGACATGTCCCATGTGTTGGTCGTGTTATGGTCCTCATGCCTCCAGTAATCCAGCCCTGTCCAGTTTCCCACCTGCAAGTTGTTCGTGCGTGCACTGTACTGGATGCCACATGGCTCTAAGCGGGGGTGCTCCATGTTGCAGGTCTGTGGGGGTGGGAGGGTGTTGTGGGTCGTGGGGGTGGCTGGATACCCACTGACACCGATTGCTGTGGGCCGTGATGTCTGCCTTTCGGCTGTCGTTGTGCACTGCGGTGGCTGACACGTGGCTGTGGGGTGTGGGGGATGCTCCTCCTTGCTGTGCTGTGGGACTGGGGCCTGGTGTGTGTTGTACTTGGGCTGTCCACCCTCCCACCCACTGCAGTTTGTGTTACTGCCACTTACCTGTTACTTGTCGGTTAGTGCAGCTGTGGCGGACACATGGGTGTGGTGGGTGCTCGTTGTGGCGCTTCTGGCATATTTGGGGACCTGTTGGTGGTTACGTGGCTGGCTTAGTGTACACATGTCCCCACGCATCTTACAGTTGTTCGGTTTGGGCTGTGTGTGGTAGTGTCTGTTGCATGTGTGTGTGATGTGTTGTGTATTGTGTGCTGGACATGGGGGTGTTTGTCCCTGGGAGCTGTGGCATGGTGGTAGTGCATGTGAGTACATAGCGGTGTGCTGGTATACATTGGTTTGTACTTACCAGCCTCCACTCCCCCTTCTAATCCGGCGAGGATCTCCGGATGTATTACGACTCGCACCTTCTCCTCCCACGCTTTGAAGGTCTTAAAGAGCGCGGGATTCCCTCCGCCAGTGACGGCAGCCAGCTCTCTGTTTTTGCCCTCCTTCTTCTTGACCAGGCTCTTTACGTCATTCCAACGTTTGTTGATCTCGACTCTGTTCCTGGGCAGGGTCCCGACTGCATTGACCTGGTCTACGATCCGGTTCCACATTCTGTTTCTGGTGGCTAGTGGTGTGTGCTGGACCATGTTCCCATAGATTTGTGGGTACACCTTGATGATCTCGTCGACCATGACCGTCAGCTCCATGGGCGTGAACTTGGGCATTCTTTGTGGTGCCATGATGTTTGTGGTGCTGGTGCGGTGTGTGTTGTGTAATGTGCAGGGGGTTTGTGGTGCCGGTGTTTGGTGGTGGTGGTGGTGGTGGTGGTGTTTGGTGGTGGTGGTGGTGGTGGTGGTGGTAGTGATGTGTCCGTTTCTGTGGTGTGCTGCTGTCCTTGCTGTGTCACTGTGTCCTCTCCTCTCCTCTCTGGTTTGCAATGTAGCAAGGGGTTGTGGTCTGTGGGAGTGCTGCTTTTGTACTCACCTATGTGGGTGTGTCCTCATGGTCTGTTGTTTTCAGGTGTGTTGTGTCTGGGGTTCTGGCCTTTGTATTTTTTGTTTGTCCGGGGGGTGTTTTCGGGATGTGTACTGTGCTTGTGTATTTGTGCGTGCCTTGCTGTGTGGACTTGTTGGCCATGTTGTGTGCTATTGGTTTTGTGTGCGGATGGTTTCTGTGCAGGTACGTGGGCGCCATGGCTTCTGCCGTGTCGATTCTCATCGGCGTTGTTTGCGCTGGCGGGCGGTATATTTGTGGATTTTCCGCGCTCATGTCGGTGCGATCGTAATTTCTCGTGCGGTGTGTCGGCCGTGAGGGCGGGCGGTTTTGTGTTGTCGTGCGTGTTTCCGTCCGTGGCGGGCGGTTTGTCTCCGACTCGGACGTTGGCGGGCGGTATTTTGTGTGCTTTTCCGCCGATGGCGGTATTCGGTTTATGTAATCGTAATGGCGTGGTCGGTGTTCAGGCGGTGTGTGCCGGCGGATTTTTGCCGCTTCCATGCCTGGCGGATTTATTTACGCCGGGTATCGTAATGGGCCCCTTAATTTTTATTTATATTATTGTTTTATGTGTATAGATGTATTTATAATTTATATGATATTTTAAAAAAAATTATAAGTTATTAAAATAATTATTAAAAATTATTAGTAAGTAAGTATATATATTATATATTATATGTATATGTTTAATTTATTTTTACATTACATATATATTACTTATAATTTTTAAACATTTTAAAATATTTTTAACTCTGTTTATTTTAATTATATGTATTATTTACTTTATTTTACATTATTTTTTTAACTTAAATAAAAAACGATATTTTTAACAACGATATTTTTGACATCGATATTTTTTTTCCGATATTTTTGTACTTACCATAATGTAGATAGGATGTCGATATTCTTGACTTCGATATTCTTGCGTCGATATTTCTGTAGGTCGATATTATGACCTTCGATATTTTGTCAGTGATTCAGGACAATGATCACCTCATAAGCCTGACCAAAGAAATTGAATGGATTGCAAAAACTGTTACTTTAGGGGGGTTGGATTTTGAACATTTGGCAGTAGCTGTTTCTATGAGAAGAGAGCCTTTTCTGCTGTACTCTCTGCGCTACTCTGGCTGGCTATTATCCTTGCAATTCCTGGGCAAGACTATCCTGATTACTTTGCACTTCATTGGCTGGTGATGTTGCTCGACATATACCTTTTCGGCCAAAGGGTTAGCTATTTCTGACTATTGCACGTTGTGCATTAGTTTTTATTGATCTAGGCACGTATGAATTCTGAATTGCAGACTGATACTGAAATGAATTATTTCTTTTGTCTCTCTCTCTCCTCTTACACTTGTTATTGATTTATTGATAAATTTGTTATGAACTGTATTTTCTTATTGTGAATTTACCTGTAACATTGAACTAATGAAAACTTTTGATGTTTCTTATGTACTTGTGTATTGACCATTCATATTTTGAAATAATTAGATAAAAGTAACTTGATAAGTATTCAGAGTTTGTCTTTATTGATGAGTCATTGACATATTGCTTATTATGAGTATGGTTTTTAGTAAGGCTTTTCCTTCATTATAGGTCCTCATGAACGAAACAGCATCCATCTCTCATTATCGAGTCCCCATTAGCTCTACCAAAGATCTACTGGAGGACCTGATATTGTAAATGATTATTGAGTTTACATGGGCCCAAACTCTTGGTTATAGAGAAGATCCTGTTTATTGAAAGATCAGGGTTATTGTGAATGATTTTAAAATGTACACCTGTTCCGCTTGATCAACTGTGTGTTGTGTTGGTGTCTGTTGTGTGGGTAACTGTGAGCATTTGTGTTTTTTTGATGTGTGTGATGTGGATGTGCTGGGTGTTGTGGAGGGGTCTGTGGCTGTTGGTGTGGTGTCTGCAGGAATGCTGGGTGTTGTGGAGGGGTCTGTGGCTGCTAATGTGGTGTCTGCAGGAATGCTGGGTGTTGTAGAGGGGTCTGTGTCTGTTGATGTTGTGTCTGTGGGAATGCTGGGTGTTGTGGAGGGGTCTGTGGGTGCGGGTGTGGTGCCTGTGAGTATGGGTGTGCCTGTGGAGAGCTCTGTATGTGTTGCTGTGGTGCTGGGAGTATGCTGGGGGTAGTGGGGGTGGTGAGGGAAGTGAATGTCTGCTGTGTGAATGTATGAGTTTTTTTGATGTCTTGCGTTTGTGTGTGGTGCTTGTGTCTGATGAAGTGTGTGCATGCTTAGGTGTGCATGTGCTTGGGATAGGATTGGGAATAGGGAATTTGGATGGGGAAGGGGAAGGGGTGGTGGGTGGAAGGTTGGGATGGGTGGAGGGCTGCCGTGAGGGAGTAGACCAGAGCCTGAAAAGATGTTTGTAGGCCAGACTTGGCAGTGTGAATGCCTTCCAGGTAGGCAACCATCTGGGTCAGCTGGTTGCTTTGCCCCTGGATAGCATTCAGGACTGCAGTCTAGACCACAGAGATGCTCCTCAGGAGGTCAATAGCCTCAGGGTAGAGAGGCTAACAGGGGCAGGGTCTGAGGTGCATGCAGCAAAGGAGATTGCTCCCCTCTTAAGGGAGAGGGAACGGCCAACTTGTAGGGATACAACAGGAAGGGTGGCATTGGAACTGGGGGTGGCGGACAAGGATAAAGGTGGAACTAATCCCATTGGGTCTGCCACCACTCTGGCGTGTCCACTGGAGGGTGACTCAGATGATGACGAGCTTGAGATGCTCTCCTCGGGGCACTCCTCACACAGTCCGGGTCACTGGGTCACTCCGTGTCTGACAACTCACGTCTGGAACCTCTGTGACCAGCTGTGTCCCCACCGACGTTGGCCCCTTCTACTCCACTTGCCCTGGATGTATCTGAAATGACATGTAACTTGGGTTTATTGCAACTGTGTTTCCACACCTGACCACAAATCAACTGAAAACATCGAAGAAATACGCATATCACATCACCTTAATGGTTCACTCCATAGGCTTCAAATGTAGCATGAGCACATGAATGCATGCTACATAACCTGCAAACAGTAGGGTCAACTCATGTCATAACCCCAGACAGGCCCAAATGCATGGATGGAATTGTCTGCACTCCATCCTTATTTCCATACTAGTATAGTTGATCACCTTGCATACTTTGGCACTTGCTGTATACCATTGTAAAAAGATGTAACCAAATAGGGTGGATCCAAGTGTGAGATATTCACAATGCTCACACAAGGTCCAGAGTCAAGCAAATCTAACTATTACTCATAGCACATCATGATGTCATGAAGGTCAAGTTGAACACCAATGTACCATCAGTTACTGTTGTGGCAGACATCATGTCACATGCAAATGCTCATTGCACACTAATGACACTTTGAACTCCAAATGACATCATATGTCCACTACCTGAAAAGTCAAATGAAAGGTGGACACATGTAGTTTAGCTATGTATCACATTTAGCAGATAATATTCCCTGAAAACATTGAGGTCCAAACATTTGGGAAATAGATACTCTGAATTAACACAGCACAACACTCCATATAGCCATATGAACATCCCCAATCCTGCATGGTATAGGTGATGAGGCCACTCATAGATTCTATATCCACAAGCCAATACACATTTGAAGATTTTGGGTGGCCCTGAACATTTATGACATGAAGATGTGAGATCACTAGAGTTCCAACGTGCAGGCACATCACACCACTCTTTGGTATTGCATACTCAGATTGCCTAGTAAGGATCAGTGTAGACACTCACATATGATCCCCATAGTTCTACATCTCACTCCGTCATGCATGTCACCAGTCAGTGAATGAGTGTATTGAAACACTATTGCAGATGAAACATCAACTGGCAAATGCACACTGGCCAACATGTAGGCATTACTGCTGATAGCACCAGTGATGTTTGCACTCTCATTTCACTGTATAACCAGTACTTACCAATGGGAACTGTTGTACAAGTCACTGTATGTACCGTAAACTCTATGTCATGTCACATCACATGCAATAGGGCCACTATCAAATGAGAGGCAGTAGTGAGGGTACATCACTCCTCACACAAACTAGACAAGTTGCCTGTATGGTACAATTGTCACCCAGATTTACTCAAAACATGAGATGATTACTCACTTCCCTCAGCAAGGTGTCTGCTCAAAAGGAGAGAATTGGGGGGCATACGTACAAGCTCCTATCGTCATAGGAACGTCACTTTTTGCAATGTTCCTGTGGCGATAGGGGCTTTGCCTTCTTCATAAGGCAGTTCTTCATAACTTACCGTGGCTTAACGCTGCCTTGTAAACAAGGCCCCCTTTCACTCTATGCTTAGCGTGAAAGGGGAGGGCAATGGGTGTTGCGGTGGGCATTACACCGCAACACCTATTGATTCTGACACTGCCTCCTATTTACAAGGGAGGCATAAATAGGTGGGAGCGCCAGAATTTAAGACCAGTGAAAACCTGGTCTTAACCTGGCAAAACGAGGAGAAATGTTTTATTTCTCTTCGTTTTTGCTGTTTTCATGTGTGCTGCACAACGCAAACAGCAAAAGGCCAATGATTGTTTATGTACAGTAAGGTCCCCCTTCCTGCACATAAACAATCATTTTTTACAAATGCCGTTTTGCAACTTCTGTGTGTGCTGCATTAAGCAGCACACATAGAAGTTACAAAACGGTATTTCAAGATTGTTTATGTGCAGGAAGGGGGACCCTCCTGTACATAAACAATCTTCCCCTGCATGCAGACACAGTTGCACTATGGTGCAAGGGTGCATGCGTTGGCGCTAAGCTGCTAAACTTAGCACCAGTGCAGGGGGAAACGCAGGGCTGCACCATATTCTTGTAAATATGGTGCAGCCCTGCGATTCAGAAGTGGCGGAGCATGTTGTTAAGCCAAGGAGGCTAACGACACGCTCCGCCACTTCCCTTGTACATATCCCCCCGGATGTGGACAGGACTCTGTTGTGTTCCAGGTCAGAAAGACAATAATCACGGCACAGCAGCATGCACCTGCTATCACACTTACACTAACAATGGCTCTTCTTGTGTGTGGCACATGGGCCACCACCAGTATGGTTGGTGAAATGTCTGTCTGTAACACTCAAAGTTGATAATATGACATCTATGACTCTGGCCAAGACTCAACCCCATGTAGCCGCTGTTGGGCCCTCAATTACCCATCAAGGTACAGGTAGGCCACCCCCAGTATGCAAGCCATCAGGAAGGTGAGGGTCCGGTGCGCGCCCCTTCCATGTTGGGAGGACTTCCCCAGCTAGACCTATGTGATCTTATGGATCCAGCGCCGCCGGTCCTCCCATCTCTTACTGCAGTGGGCACTATGCCAGGTGAAGACCCTCAGGGTCCGCACCTTCCAGGCGATGGCTCTCCAAATGGCCTTCTTCTGATGAGCATTGACCTATATGGATGCAATAGAAGTAGAAACAGATTGTAGCTGGTAGTTTGAGGATATCTGTCAGCTTGATGCACATTACGTTGATATCTAGCACAAGCCTTCATCAAGAGTTGACATATTACATGTGTCCATGTCCCATGCTTAGCACAACTAAAGCATGGATACACATTTTTGTGTTCATCTGATGACTAACCTAAACCCTGGCCATGACCTACACTGACTGAGGCAGCCTACTAACATCATGTAGGCTAGGGCCATCCTACATGGAATGTGATGTGAGGTACCATGACACACAACACACCATTCTTACCTTCTGAAGGGTAAACTACCTGTCCATGACTGTCTAGACACGTTTACTGCCAGGCCCATTGCATTGTTACATATGGTCCATAGAGGCGAGTACCATAGTATACACAACATCCTAAGAATAAGCTCACAAAGTAAGGGTTGGTATGTGTGACACTGAGAGCTGAGTGGTGTGTGGACATGTGGACTACTTATTTGAATATCTTATTAAGTCATAATAAGTTTGTGTTGTTTGTACTGCCATTACAGGACACCCCTTTTGCCACATGTGGCACTGTAACAGGAATGACAATCAACATACCATTGTATGTGTTGTGTTATAGGGAATATTGTAGCCAAGCAGAAGATTCAAATTTCTAAATCTATTCAAAAGTAACCCACTATCTACACTGTTCACGTCTCAGATGTGCAATAGGCATGTACAGTGGAAGCAACACTATTAGAAAAGTGTCAACAGACCTGTGTGAGTAAGGCGACAGTCATTAGTGACAGACACACATTAACACTGTGGGTCAATGGAAAAAAGTATCAGGTCAGAGGATCACCTCAGTCACCATGCCTCATATTATCCATGTAACAGCTATCTTGGCTGCTAGTGGTACAGATAACTCTTTCTGGGTACATCCATGGATCAGCAGGTCTACAGGCACATTACTCTGTGCATCAGTTCTCCTGCCACAGTAACTCTGGCCCAGACTGCCCACATATTAATGTCAAGCCTTGCTCTCTATGGGCTGAAACTACTTATCCCACATGAACCTCACATTTCCACCAGGTCAGTACATAAAAGTGAAACTTCTGCCTATTTCATATGTGAACATACGGTTGTGTGACACTCTGAAGGGGTCTGTGACGTATAGCTACCTCCCAGACAACTGTTTTACAAAGTCTGATGTGGTCTGAGTGATCTGCGGGATGGTACACTTGACTTACATCGTCCTCAAATGCTTATAACAGTAGACAGACATGGCTCATGGTGTCAATGCACATGTACCATGATGTGATTTGAGAACTAGTTGTAGCTACTATGAACTTGAGGCCTGCATAGAGATATGCATGTAACACAAGTAGAAATCCCCCTGATCACACAATCCAATGGTGGCCTTCTCTCCACAAAGTTCAGGGCCTCATAATCCATTGCATGTGTGCCCTATGTAGGGGCCACACAATGTATGCAATCAACATACTGCTTACACTCTGACACTCAGAGGCACATTGTAGCCTATGGGAATAGAAAAGAAGCAGTAAACTGGAGTTAAATGTGTATTTGAGAAACTTAACTGTTTCTCTGGTGAGGCATAGAGCTGAGCATATAGGGGAATAACCTCCTCCACCTGGGCATCCAGGTCCTCTGGAGTGAAGGGACAGGCCCTCTCCCCTGCAGTGCGTGCCATGATTGCTCCCAGAAGTGGCAAACAGCAGCTAAAACAGAGGAGGTGTTCATAGCGGCAGTGACAGTAGGCAACTGAGATTGTTTTCCAACCGCTGCGTACATATACGCCATGTTTGCGGTCAGCAGCGTCTGCGCACACAGCCACTGGGCCACGACTGTCACTGTCCCCAACGCTAGCCTATGGCTGTTTCTGCCATGCATGAGACTGCCCACCGCATGGTCAACTACCGCCAGTGGCGTACGTTTGACATGTCCTATTAGCGAGGTCAGGCATACGCCGTTAGCAGTTGACAAAACTGCATTGGTGACAGTTAAGTGCGTCACCACCACTACAAATGAGGGCAGACATTTTTACATTTGAAATGCTCCATTCCCATGTAATTTCCAGTACAAAACAGTGCATTGCTATGCACATAGGCAAAATGTGTGTGGCGCACTGTACACCACAGTTGGCAGTATTTTACATGAAATGTTATGCTATCCTCATTCTAGTGGCCAATTCAATTTTCGGAATTGATGATGTGCACAGTTCTGTTACAGACCTCTGAAGGCCACATTGAGGATGACTGGTGGATGTTGAAGATTGACAATGATGATGTAAATGTGTAATGCTTCATGAAGCATTGATGTTCCGACATATGACTTTTGCCTTAATCTTCACACGTTACTCTGCACACTGTGACCAATATACATTTTTGTGTTACTCCTCACACAGGTACCCTGGGAGAGGGAGGAGATGCCAGGCTCCAGTGTACCGCCCATTTCCAGACCTACAGACCATGGAAGAGTGACATGTCATCCAGAAGTTCCGTTTGAATCGTCAAACAATCCTGGATTTATGTCATCAATTGGAGCCTGACCTCCTACCTCACATCACTTATCCTATGTCAATCCCACTACTTGTTAAACTCATTTCTGATTTGCATTTTTTGGCCACAGGCTCATCTCAATTCACTGTTGCTACTTCAGGTGGAATGTGACAACCTACGTTCAGCTGAGTACTCCATAAGGTACTAGGAGCACTTTTGAGACACTTGGCCAGCTACATCCAGTTGCCCAGACAGGAGGATTTAGCCACTGTGAAGGTGGGTTTCTATGCTTTTGGTCACATTCCACATGTGATTGGATCCACTGATGGCACCCATATTGCCTTAGTACCACCACAAGTCAAGGAGCACATGTACCGCCACAGGAAGCACTTCTATTCTATCAACGTGCTAGTTGTCTGCTTACAGGATTTGTACATCTCAAACGTCTGTGCCCAGTTCCCAGGATCTGCCCATAATTTCTTCATACTGCACAACAGCCCCATAACCCAGCTGATGTCACAACTACTACCGGAGAGAGCCTGGCTTGTAAGCAAGTGTGATCTGTCCTAACTTTGTGTGGGTAATGTCAGGTAGTATGATCAGAAAGTGTATAACTAAATGTTGCACTTCTGTCTTTCTTCCATCTAGGAGACTGAGCATATCCCAACCGGTCATGCTTGTTTGCACCACTGAGGAATCCTCCAACGCCTGGGGAAGTCCACTTCAATGAGGTCTATGGAAGTACACAGCAGCCAGTGGAGAAGGCTTTTGAGCTCCTGAAATCCAGATTCAGATGTCTGTACAAGACCGGGGGAGCCCTCCTCTACTCCCCCCGGAAGGTGTATAAGGTCATGGTGGCCTGCTGCACACTCCGCAACATTGACTTGCAACGGAACATACTTTACATTGCAGAGGATGCAGGCCATGAAGAGCCCGGAAGGAGCTGACTTGGGTCAAGATCTCATCCGAAACTACTTCTCCTGAGTGTAAGAATGGTGTGAGATGTGATGACTTTTACTGTTATTGCAAATCTTGTAGTGATGTTGTGAGGAGGATGTTAATGCTACATATATGGGTTTTGAAATATCTGGGGAAAGGTGTTTCTTTTGTAAGTGTAGCTTTGTTCAGCTGTAAATGTTTTCTTGGACTGTGTTCTCTAGAAGTTGACAATGTGATGTGTCCCATATGTATGGTTTCTTAGCTAATCTCTCGGTGTTGGTCTGTTTTAGATTTCTTCACCATGGTATCTTCATTTGGACATTTCAGAGTTGTGACATTAGCAGATATATGATGCTATTCAGCCGTGTGATGTGGACATGGATTGTTCCTGGGAATGTCTGTCACAGAGTTTGGGTGTACAAAGCTGGTACCAACATCTTGCACAGTGATAGGATGGAAGTTACCTGGCTTCCATTGGACGTGTTCCTTGTGGTGTGTTGGTCCTAATGCAATATGTGTGCCATCATGTGATCCAACACAATGTTGTGTTGGGCCCAATTCATGCTATTCTGCCTTAACATTGGCTAAATCCTCATTGTGTATGAACTGTTTGTAGCTGTTGATGTGTCTCCTCATTGTAGGCCAAAGTGCTTGTGGCACATCACTGACATTTGTTTGTGACGTTCCACCAGATGCAAGCAATACTGGATTGAAATAGCCCTGTGGTCAGAAACTGTTGTACTGACATGTGTCTGTTTATTTGTTCATTTGATGTCGGATTACTTTCATGAGGTAGGCAATATGGCTCTAGCTGATGATGTAGACCTAAGTTATTGATGCCTATTGTCTAGGATATTGTCAGATGTATCCCCTCCTTCCATGTTGTGAAAGTCTGCAACTGATTATGTGATCACTGACACAGAATAGCTGAATCATGTCTTATTTGCTGTTTTTGACATATGATTTGAACAATGGAATAAAGATGTTCTCAGACCAGACACTTGTATGTATGTGTTGTGACATGGTAGTGATCCTGAGTTGGACATTGCTTACATACAAAATACCCATGCTTTCAGAAATTCCTTGTTTTGACATTGCAAAGTTCACTTATAGTACATTCACATTGTTATATGTGAGAATTACAACAGGAGACAATGATTTGGTGACGTGTTTTTAATTAAGTGAACTAGGATAAGATCAAGAAATTAACTAAATATTACACAGTGATAACAATAGGTGAAGGCTTCTGTCATGGTGGATGAAACCATTGCAGTAGAGTCCAAATTGTTAGAAGTCCAAAGTCCAACATACTCCTCCCATCAGATATGGAAAAGTGGGCAGGAATAGTCCACAAAGTGAATATGTAGCATACACAGGAGGACATTAGGGGCAAAGTTTTTTTCCTGGCAGTGGTGGGTGTCTTGACATCCTGAACTCCTGAAATTTTGGGTGTATGTCCCTTCTTTCTGAGAGAGGGGGAGTCCACAGCTGCTGAGACAGGGGCACGTGCAGGCATGCCCTCCTCTGACAGGGTCTCCCTTCCTGTAGCTACGGCAGATGGTGACGGTCTGGATGTACTTGGACCTCAGTAGATGCAGGTGGAAAAGCCCTGCAGAGGGTGGTGTTGATGTCCCGCTGCACCCGAACCAGGGAGGCCGTGTTGGTGTTCATGCCTGTCACCTCGGTGTGGATGCCGACCACCTCGATGTGTATTCCGGCAACCTCCTGGTATGTGTCCTGATGCAACTGCTTCATTTCCAGGATTTCAGCCAATACCTGGACCATGATGCTTTGGGAGTCTTGGTAGACTCCCAAGACTTGGTTGATGGCAGCCTGAGTGTCGGTGTCCCCCGTGGGCTCACTCTGCTGGCCCACAGTTACCCTCCCACTATGCCTAACCCCACTGGCCTGTGCCCTTGACACCGACTGCACCCTCCCACTGGGTCCTGGTTCCTCCGTGACTGGGGTGCTGATAGCCGGCTCAGAATACAGGACTGGGGGGGCACAGGATTGTACTGACTGTGCTAGGTGTACAGGTTGGGGGGGCAGTGGTTGGCTGTGTTGTTGCAGCTGTTGTGGGAGGTGTTGGTGGCACAGGGAGCCCCACCGTTGGCATCTGCCAGGCTGACCAGGTGGGCAAGAACCATCATCCATGTCCACGTCTTCAGGAGTGTTGTCATCACCGAGGGCTTCGTCCTGGGGTGGATAGGAACTCTGTTCAGTTTCCAACCTTTGTGCAGGTGCAGTGGCGGATCAACGTATTGGAAAATAGAGACATTGGTTGTTTGTGTCAAAGTAAATAGGGACCTAGAATGGAACAAAATACATAGAGTAGTGTTGTCATCTATTTGCGTGGAGTTGAAGTTGGTTACTAGACATTTGTAGATATTACATAGGTTTTAGTAGATTTCATCGACTCATTAGATGTACAGATATGTGGCATTTTGGCTTCAGGGATAGACATGACATCTCCCAAAAACTGTTACAAACACAGTGTAGTCATAACGTGTATGTGTTCATTCCAAAACCTAGTTGTGTCTAATACAGGCAAACATCCAGCTTGGTAGACTATTCAGCATTGTTCTTCATGTGAGAAGTGCCGAGAAAAGGGGTCACCTGCCAGTGATAATCAGCTGAGTTTCCTTCATGGCTCACATGTATTAGGGGTACACTGTTGTTATGGTGTCACTCATGCCATCAACACTTACAAAAGGAGTCTAGCATCTTGGCTATAGTTGCAGTGAAAGGACCTTGTGGTAGTTGTAGTCAGTTCAATCTCATTTTACCAACATGGTTATTGTACCATAACTGTTGGCAACATGCATTTGGGAAGGACCATACTTTTAAATATTCACACATATCATCCAAGATGGATATTATATGGTGATGCACTTACAAACAGCATTGCAACATGTGGCATGTCATAGGGTTGGATACATGTGGTCTTAAATGCAACATTACACATTGATGCAGAAAAACCAACATCTCAGATACTTTGAGTATTGCATGTTAGGAAAGTAGATAGAGAAGACAATAGCAAAAGCAAAGTTGAGAGCAAACAGGACATTGTGATATTGTGCCAGTTATTGAAGTGTAACTTACCAGAGCCCACTTCCCCAGCTATTCCTATCAAGCCCTCAGAATGCAGGATGGCCAAGACCTTCTCCTCCCTAGGAATGCCACCGCAAGTCCTCTGAGCCTCCAGGTAGTGGTTGTTGTACCTGGGGTGCACCCTCAACCTGAGTTCAGTCCAGCTCCTCCTAATGTTGGCGTGTGTGCACAGGATGGTACCAACAGCATTCACTCTGTTGACTATCCTGTCCCACATTTCCGTTTTCCTACTGAGAAGAGTATGCTGGACTTGGGAATCAAAACTTTGGGGTTCTATTGTAATGATATACTCCACCATGACTGTCAACTCTTGCTCAGTGAAGCCTGAGGTTGTTTTGCCAGACATGATGAGAAAAATAAATATGAGTTAGTATATGAAAAGAAAAACAAACAAGTGACACAGAGAAAAAGATGTAAAACAAAAATTACAGATGGTGGAGAGTGCTAAATGGGAAGTTGAAAATGGGTAGCTGAGAAAAGGGCTGCCTGTCTTGTGGGCTGCAGTTGGGAAGCAAAGGATGCTGGTCAGGGATGGGATGTGTTTTAAAGTGTGATTTGCGGGCGTGTCCACTTGCCAAAGCACATCAGCTGTGTAGTTTTTAAATCCATTCAAGGGTCACTGTTGTGTTTTTTTTTTTTGCACCTACCGCATGGTATACTGCCATTGGGTAACCTCAGTTTGTTAACCACCGCTGGGAGACTGCGAGTACAACTGTGTAGTCGTAATACGCTTGGCGGGTGGATCGCGGACCTGACGGCGTTGGTGGATGCAACACCAACATTGCAGACTGTCGCGGTCCCGGCGGCGGAGGATTGCACCGCCTGGCTCAATGATTTCAGGACTGCAGGGCTGTAATGGAATGGCAGCCCGATCGCAGCACGGAGGAGAAATTGATTTAAAACTGCACATCCTTTCTCGAGGCCCACTGGAGGGCTGTAAACATTGTGAGAACATTGGGGATGTTGTAACTTTGGACAAATACATGGACCCTACTGAGGGAAATATCGGCACTGCAACACCCAGCATGCTATTCACTGGAGAGTGCATGCTAATGGAACAAAATGTTTGCAGTGTGTTCTCCATGGTTTGTTTTTGCCCCGCCCTATGATTAAGGTGAAGTGTCACCGAAACGCGTCAGGGACTGTTAAATTAATTGAGAAAGGGTGCGCAGTTTTTTGAATAAAAAGTTCTGTTGAACTCTCTTCCGCAGGAGTGGCGTCCTTGAGCTCTGGGGCAACTTTGGAGGATGTTAATACGTGGCGGCCTCGGCCGCGGAGGATTGCACCGCCTGGCTCAATGATTTCAGGACTGCGGGCTGTAATGGAATGGCAGCCCGATCGCAGCACGGAGGAGAAATTGATTTAAAACTGCACATCCTTTCTCAAGGCCCACTGGAGGGCTGTAAACATTGTGAGAACATTGGGGATGTTGTAACTTTGGACAAATACATGGACCCTACTGAGGGAAATATCGGCACTGCAACACCCAGCATGCCATACACTGGAGAGTGCATGCTAATGGAACAAAATGTTTGCAGTGTGTTCTCCATGGTTTTTTTTTGCCCCGCCCTATGATTAAGGTGAAGTGTCACCGAAACCCGTCAGGGACTGTTAAATTAATTGAGAAAGGGTGCGCAGTTTTTTGAATAAAAAGTTCTGTTGAACTCTCTTCCGCAGGAGTGGCGTCTTTGAGCTCTGGGGCAACTTTGGAGGATGTTAATATGCGGCTGCCTCGGCCGCGGAGGATTGCACCGCCTGGCTCAATGATTTCAGGACTGCGGGGCTGTAATG
This sequence comes from Calotriton arnoldi, assembly GCA_963921515.1. Lineage (NCBI taxonomy): Eukaryota > Metazoa > Chordata > Amphibia > Caudata > Salamandridae > Calotriton > Calotriton arnoldi. Next base: position 2,952,832 of record CAWUFW010001151.1, on the reverse strand, counting down.
GAATGGCAGCCCGATCGCAGCACGGAGGAGAAATTGATTTAAAACTGCACATCCTTTCTCGAGGCCCACTGGAGGGCTGTAAACATTGTGAGAACATTGGGGATGTTGTAACTTTGGACAAATACATGGACCCTACTGAGGGAAATATCGGCACTGCAACACCCAGCATGCTATTCACTGGAGAGTGCATGCTAATGGAACAAAATGTTTGCAGTGTGTTCTCCATGGTTTGTTTTTGCCCCGCCCTATGATTAAGGTGAAGTGTCACTGAAACGCGTCAGGGACTGTTAAATTAATTGAGAAAGGGTGCGCAGTTTTTTTAATAAAAAGTTCTGTTGAACTCTCTTCTGCAGGAGTGGCGTCCTTGAGCTCTGGGGCAACTTTGGAGGATGTTAATACGCGGCGGCCTCGGCCGCGGAGGATTGCACCGCCTGGCTCAATGATTTCAGGACTGCGGGGCTGTAATGGAATGGCAGCCCGATCGCAGCACGGAGGAGAAATTGATTTAAAACTGCACATCCTTTCTCGAGGCCCACTGGAGGGCTGTAAACATTGTGAGAACATTGGGGATGTTTTAACTTTGGACAAATACATGGACCCTACTGAGGGAAATATCGGCACTGCAACACCTAGCATGCTATTCACTGGAGAGTGCATGCTAATGGAACAAAATGTTTGCAGTGTGTTCTCCATGGTTTGTTTTTGCCCCGCCCTATGATTAAGGTGAAGTGTCACCAAAACTCGTCAGGGACTGTTAAATTAATTGAGAAAGGGTGCGCAGTTTTTTTAATAAAAAGCTCTGTTGAACTCTCTTCCGCAGGAGTGGCGTCCTTGAGCTCTGGGGCAACTTTGGAGGATGTTAATACGCGGCGGCCTCGGCCGCGGAGGATTGCACCGCCTGGCTCAATGATTTCAGGACTGCGGGGCTGTAATGGAATGGCAGCCCGATCGCAGCACAGAGGAGAAATTGATTTAAAACTGCACATCCTTTCTCGAGGCCCACTGGAGGGCTGTAAACATTGTGAGAACATTGGGGATGTTGTAACTTTGGACAAATACATGGACCCTACTGAGGGAAATATCGGCACTGCAACACCCAGCATGCTATTCACTGGAGAGTGCATGTTAATGGAACAAAATGTTTGCAGTGTGTTCTCCATGGTTTGTTTTTGCCCCGCCCTATGATTAAGGTGAAGTGTCACCGAAACGCGTCAGGGACTGTTAAATTAATTGAGAAAGGGTGCGCAGTTTTTTGAATAAAAAGTTCTGTTGAACTCTCTTCCGTCGGAGTGGCGTCCTTGAGCTCTGGGGCAACTTTGGGGGATATATATATATATATATATATATATATATATATATATATATATATATATCCTTTCGCTTTAGTTCACAGTTGCTGACTCCATAAGGCGATTCTCTCTCGGTGCGTGACCCTTGGTTGAACCACACCAAATTCCATTTTCCAAATCCCTCGAGGTGAAGGAAAAAGGGTCGCACTTCCAGATTAGGTGTTTTCACAATCCTTTATTTTCATTTCATCAGATATTCAAAAGCTGCACCAACACGTTTCGTTCTCCTCCGAGAACTTGATCACGGTTTACACACAAAGGTTTAAGTTTACTTTTATCTCCCTCAGGGATACAGAAAGTTGAATTTTTATCAATGTTGTGTTCAACTTTCTGAATATTTTTATTATGCAATATGTGTGTCAAAAGACAGACATTTACAATTAACATTACACTATTACACATGTAGTACTAATCATCATGTAATCTCTTATTGTAGGACTAGCTCCAAGAACAGATGTTCCATAAAATAGCACCTAGAACTCTAACCACCGTTTCAACTCCTGCAGAGGTCTTCAGTGAGGACACAACTCCTAGTGTTCCGGATGAGGAGCAGCCTGGTCCATCAAGTGTGTCTGGGCAGGCTGCTAGGGTGCCGTCTCTCTGCCTACTAGTGGTAATTCCACCCATTTTGGGTCTCCACCTCCACAAGAGGCATTAGTTGACACTGCTCCCTGTGGGCCAACATCAAAACAACTTCTGCAGTGTGCACCCCAGTACTGGCTCCTGCTTTGGCAACAACAAGTCCAGTGTGATGGTGCCAACTGTGCAAAGGCCACAGGTTGCTATGAGTAGGGGTAGGCCATCATTTGGACAGCATGATGAGGCAACTGATGCCCATAGTTTTAGAGAAACTTTGGGCCACACCATCATTGGAGCAGCCTCCTTGCATGAAGAACAGATGGGCCAGGTCATAGAGCTCCTCCGAGACAACAACCAGCTCATGGCTGACATCAACCAGTTGCAGAGGGAGCACAATGGCTTAATTGAGAGGCAGATATCTGTTTTGTGCTCCCTGTTTGGGGGTGGTGCAGGATGAGATTAGGGACATATGCAGGGCTATTAGTCAGTCATCTACATTTTCTGTGCACCCTGAACATATCCAGTACCATCCACCAGGATCCTCCACAGAAAGGGAGACCCAACAACCCCCAGGAGCCACCTGCTATCACCTCTAACCCTGCAACTGTGGAGCCAACAGTCACCCTGAGTAAGGGTCATTAATCAGGGCCAGTGGAGAGGATCCCACCAAAACTGCCACCAAGAGGTGCAAGTAACGATCATCTGTGAAATAGTAACATTGACTCTTGTGACAATTCTTTCTACAGATTTTGGACATGTATGTACTCTAAATAATGGTTGCTGTACCCTTATAGATGTTATCCATCATCATAGTCAATTCTGTGTCTGATATAAATATTATTTATGTATTTTATAATCCATAATTTCTCTTGTCATCTTATCCCACCTTATTCAATATATGTGTTAATCAGAATAAAATTTGTTTAAAAACATATTTAAACTGTTGTTCTACTCTTTGCTGGATTGTCCAAATGTTGTGTTAGGAAATGTTCTTATTGTTTTTTTGAAAAATGTATTTATTGAGATTTAAACAATACAGTGCCAGTGAAAGAATCATCAAACGTTGAGGGACAGACATTTGGAGAGATAAATGTAAGTGTAACATAGATCATCAGGGCCTGGCTCCAGATACCACTGCAGAATTTGTGTGCATCATGATTCAAATGCATGTAAAATAGAGTACCAATGCTTCTTATTGTGTACAAATTTTACACATGCTCCAGCATTTTAATATAATCATGGTTAAATAGTGAAAATTAATGAAATGTTTACGGGTTATCTCACAAATTGACCCAAACATTGATGTTCCTGAGATGAAAAATCTATTACATATAACAAAATCATCATCTTATGTTCTTCATGTAGTTGAATACATTGTGATTTACAATTTTAGGTATATACCATGACTATCACATTAGATATGCACATACTCACACAGCAGTAGTAGCCATTACTATAAGCACACACTGCAATTATGGCATCATTGACTACATTTTTAATGTTAAAGCAATACAAACATCTGTACAATACAAGTAAAGTAACTTAACCATTCAGGATTTCACCAATGATTTTTTGTGCTTATGAAGATGGCAGTGTGCGGTGACCTATGGGAAAAGATGCATGTTTTAAATCAATAAGTGATGTTAAATCAAGAACTAGATACACTCATAAGGACTGGACCACAATGTTGCCACTTAAAAGGGGCACCTTCTCATGTAGTCAGTTACAACATGACTGTATCATATACGAGGAATTCCACTGTGCCATGTAGTAAAGATAGTGTAAAACATCACCATTTGCAACCACCTTATGTGTACATATACCTAAATACTACTTAAGGAAAGACTGCAGTACTCTGTCACCTGTACAAAAAAGGTTATATTTACATTAATTTATATTTACCTCATGAGAGAAAGTTGTCAATGACATCTTGACACAAATTGTTTCCTTCTTCCTCACCACTGTCATCTTCATTTGGCAATTCTTCAACATCACCCTTGGCATCCTCATTGTAGTCATCATCTGGGATGAAAGGAATGCTCTGCATCAGGGCAATGTTGTGCAGCATACAATAGAGCATAATCATTTTGCACACCTTATTCGGCATGTAGAGGAGAGCTAGGCCAGATTTATACAGACAATGGAATCTTGCTTTCAGGAGCCCAGAAGTCTGCTCCACAGGTCTTGCAGTTATATCATGTGCCTCATTGAAGCGGACCTCCCTTGGCATTGTTGGATTCCTCAGTGGTGGTAACAACCACAGTCTATTAGGATAACCTGAATCTCCTACAAAACATCCAATATGAACAAGAATAATGTAAGACAAAGTTTGTTTTAGATGTAGAATGTTGAGATAACAATATTTGGTCAATTTTAAATAGACTCACACATAGCACTTACCAACAGGCCAGGCCCTCACATTTCCAAGGTGTGCCATTTGCTGTTGCATGCTGCTATTACGGAGCACAAAAAAATCATGGGTGGATCCATGGAAGCATACATAGACACTAGTGATATACAGATCAGGAATGCAAACAACTTGCACATTTATAGAATGAAAATGTTTCCTGTTTCGATGCACTTGTTCTCTGTTCTGTGGTGAAACCAAGGCAATGTGTGTCCCATCAATTGCACCAATAACGTAGAATTCCGCTTACAGGATAAAAATCTGCCTCCACATTTTCACTACTTCTGCAGTACTTGGAAATTGCATGAAGGTGCTCCTGTGGGTCATCATCACTTTCAAGAATTCCTGTATGACACCACTGAAAGTCGCTTAAGACATGCCATTGTAATTGCCTACTGTATGATGGAACGATCCAGTGCCTGCAAAACGGGAAACTGCCATAGCTTTCACCAGTGGTCTGATAGCAGTAGGATATGGGTTCAGAGGCAGAAGTTGTGACTCAAGCTGACTGCATAAATCCAGTATTTATTGCTGATTTAACTTACATTTCTTTATAACTTAACATTCTTGCATGGTGGCAAGGTCAAGAAAAGGACGGAATACTCTAGGTTGGGGTCTATGTAAACTGGCAGGGTTATTTTCTGGAGGTTGGAGGATGTCTTTGAAGAACTACATATAAAAAGATAAGTGGACATGTATCATAAAGCAACTACGTACATTTTACTCTCATTTACGCACAACATTATGAGGCATAATGAAGTTCTTGATGTCCTCACTCACATTACTACACATGCATTGTTGTAAAGATACTCACCTCCATGTGTGATGTCCTTGGTCAAAAAAATGTGTTTCATCGAGCATTTTGTAATGTGTACTTCATTATAATGAGATGGAACCTAAAATAAAGCCACTACTCATAGAAGACAATAAGGAAAAATACTCTGCAAAAGGAGATCAGGCATGGAGATGTTTAACATTTACGCTATGTATGACTTCAAATATATATATATATATATATATATATTTTCAAATCCATCAACGGAGGTTAAAATTGTACTGTGTACAATATAGGTATAATGCTAATTTCTGCTATTACACTTATAACATTTTTTAAAATTATAAGTTAAACATATATGATGTTATTGGCATTTTCGCAAAATAACCCGCCATTTTAGGTCTTGCTAGCAGAGTTCACATTGAGGTGCACATCATCTCTCCACAAATGATGACTGCCTGACTTCTGCGTCATGAGAGATGGAAATAGTATGTCCAGCAGGTGTAGCATCCGCCAACAGAGTACACTCCCACAGGTGAACGTGAGCCGATGGATATGACACTATCCAGTGGGTTCGAAATACTTCTGTTGTCACATGTATATGCCACAGTGACGTCCGTGTTCTGTAATGGTTTTTCACTTGCCTCCTAATTTTGGTACTATACAGGCCTCCCCAGATTTTGCTGCTGTACCTGAACTGCTGGTAGCCATGGCCGAAAGTAATGGAGACAGGACCCCTAACTTTACGCCTGATTAGTTGGAGCTTCTCACTGATGAAGTCTTGTCCTAGTATATACATCTGTATGGCACGCCACAGCAACAGGTAACAAAATTATTTTTATATGTATCTAGTTATTAACATGACATTTGTTTTTTCACAGATGTACCAATAATGTGTTGGTAAATTAACTCAAGAGTAACAATATGGGAAAAGATGCCTATAAAAGTAACTAAGACATTTTGTAAAACAATACGATGATATTTGCTTCCATTAGGTTGTGCTTGTGGCAAGTATAATAATAGGATTGTCCAAAAATATATACTCTTAAGTGTTTATTTCACAATGTGGTTACAGGGTGGTATGCAATGCTTATGTAATGTTGGATTGCGTATACATTAAAAGTGTTTGCTAACATTGCAGCACAGATATAACTACACTTTATGTACATATTAGAAAATGTGTTAATTATAGATTTATATTAAATGTATCATTATACCACTGACACACCTTTACTGATGCATGCACTTTGCCAGAGAGTAAGGAGCACAGACACAGCCAATGTGGGCTGTGAATACAGATAAATATGTTATGGGCACCTATATAAATATTTGTGCTCAATATAATATGAAATATCAGAAAACATACATATATATAGGTTGTAGGTAGCAACAAATAGGTACCTGCAAAAGGATTTGAATTACAGTTGTAGTTTTTGCATAAAGAAGTGTTATCATGAATAACTTTCCTTTTAAGCACAACATATACTTTCAAAATACATATAGACATAGATCTAGGATGTGTGCATACATGAATATAGTTTAATCTACGTGTACATATTTATGTATCTCCAAAATATGTAGATATATGTATGTGCACAAAACTAATGTTCATACATTTAAATTCATATGTTTATTAAACAAGTGCTATTGTAAAAATGTTCTTGAACAAATGTTGGTTGTTCAAAAATCATAAATAATTTTCTGCTGAGACCTCTAACACATTTTATATGTTTTGTATGTTTTCTCATATCTTAGGTCAGCCCCCAATATAAAAAAGCAATCTGGAGGGTCATTGCATCCACAGTGCGGACCTTGGAGGTCCATAGGTACCATTGCCTGCATTGCCGTAAGCAGTTGGAGGAACTGTGTCACTGGACCAAGATGATAGAAGATGTCTAGCAGGGAAAGTCTTCTTGGCAGCAGAAGCGGGTGCGGTGCACCCTGACCTCCTCTCCAATGGCCCGCATATTGCTGGTGGCATATCCCTTCCTCGATGGGAGAGCTGAAGGCCAGAGAGCAGCAACAAGGGGTAAGTATGATGTTTTGTGTGTGGGCCGATGTATGAAATAAGTTTAATTTTGTAGACCAAATACATAAATAGGAGTGTTTGTTGTGAGATTACAACATTAAGGACACATTTTCTAAATATGTTGTGAGTATATCATATGGATGTTTGTGGAATACTATAAATTTATAGGAAGTCATGCCAAAGTGATATCCAAACTATAATGATATGTACATGTGAAGAAGGTGGTTACAACAACACACATTTAGTAGATCCAGATATGGATGTAATGTTTCTATTACAATGTGTAATTGCATCCATTGAAATAGTGTCCTTGAAGGAATATTTCTGAGGTCAAGTTTATAAACATCTCTGTGCAATGTTTACACTGATAAAATGGTGTGTGATATACTGAAGGTTCATAATTACATGTTAAAATCAAGCAATTTCCTTATTAAAATGGATGTTATCAGAATTTAAAAAATGTCCTATGTCTACATTAAATCCATATTTTTGGAATACATGTAGTCATTTGTCCTGGCAGCATAGTACATCTGTAGGGTTACAACACAGTATACGCAAAGATCATTTTTGAATGTGTAAGAGTAATAACAGTAAAAGGTATTGTGCACGCACAGCCAGGATGGTCACTGTTGGCCTACACGTGACTCATAATCACTGCCTGTATGGAGATAATAAAAGCATTCTCAGGTGCCCAAATGTTGTGAGTCAGTTGATAGAGGACAAACTCAGCAGGTACCAAATGAGTACGTTCATGCAAGGTTTACATTAGTTATATGCATTAGCATATTTTTAATGTGACAACCGACTGTACCTCAAATTGTTTTTCAGTTCATAAATGTTCTCATATATCAGCCTGGACTACAGCCTGCATCTTATCTTCCTCAGGAAATACATACTAAGTAGTAAAGAAAATGGTGACTTGGACAAAGGATACATTTTCTTATGAGTTTTCAAATGGAAAAAATCAGCACAGGCAGGCCATGAAGGCTTCAAATATAGAAACACACTATACTGAGGTGTGTTTTATAGTATTAAGTGGTGAAGAAATAGTAACCAAATCATTGCAGAGATTATGTAGATACATGTACACTGACTTAAGTAGGAATGAATATGTAAAATAACTACTTAAAGTTGCGTGTTTGCCAATATTTCCAGGTGTCACAGGGATTACTCAAACACTGTAGCACTGGTTAGTGGTCATACTGTCCACAGACTCATGACACATGAGATTTATGGTATATGAGCACTGAAGGTGAGATGGCAAGTAGATTAGTCATTATCCATCAGAGTGACACTAAATGAGGCACTGTGTAATCACCTATGCATGAATGGAGGGCCAATGTATGATTGGTAGGGGTGTCCATTATTAGGTTTAAACACATGATGTTAGCTAATAGCTAGAGAAATGATGGTGGTAATTATGACTACATGTCAGACTTCTATCAAGCAGTAACCCATATCTTATAATGGATTCCACTTTTTTGGGTTCAGAATTAACTGTATTTGTCTGCACAATAAACACATTTTAGATTATGATATTTAGACATTGAGTGTTGTATGACATTAAATTCTTATGGCAAAGTAGACATTTAGTTTCGATCATCATTTAAACAGGCCTTCTGTTTTTAGAATGGGAACAATATGATGTGGCGATGTCATCTAACATTTTCAAGTACCTTAATGGTATATCTTTATGATGTATGGAGTTGGTGTATGGTATAGTATAATTAGAGGATTGAGCCACATACATGGTATGTGTACATAATAGTCAGTGAACTGTTGATAAACATCTATATTAAATGAAAAGTTGTCATGAATGGAAATATCCTAAGTGACGTCATGTATTTTTTTAATACCATATGTGTTGTCTACACATACAACACATAAACACATGCACAATAATGATGTGTGCAAATATTTTGAAAGTTTGTATTTATTTCCTTTTGGTGAATGTACACTTTACACATAAATGTAAGCGTTGAAGCTGATTATGGTGGATGCATTTATCTATCTGAATAGTTTCAGATTAAATGTGTAACTTAATTCATGTCCTTTCTATCATATGAAAGGAGTTGAGTCATTAACACCATCTGAGCCACATTTAGGGCCATATGTATGAAAATTACTGTTTGTGATTTCCATGAGTGATTTAATCGAAATCGCTATTTGGAAAGCACATAATGAGATGTACGGAGGAGAGTATTCCATTATTAGCAATTTCATCAAATTTGCCAAATTCACAATCGCAATTAGGAAATCTTTTATTTGGAAATCACACTGATGCAATTCCCTTATAGGAAACTGCAATTAGGAAAAGTCACATTTTGGATGCTGAATGATGATATAAGATCCAGGAAGTTTAGAAATACAGGGTGAGGCCTCAACTCAGAAGCCTAGGAAGGTGCTGGAAGGAAGGTGTGTTCCTGTGTGACTACTGGCAGTGACATTTACTTTTCCCTACAGCACCAATTCTAAGGATGATGGGGATAAGGACCTTGGCAGCAGGAAGCCAAAGTGAAATTTTCAGATAAGGAGCTGGAGTTGTTGACTAAGGAATGTGTGGCGCACATGGACCAGCTGTTAGGCAAATCATCTTTTTCTGTACCTGCAGCCCAGAAAACCAAAATTTGGAACAGCATCCTGGAACAACTGAACTCTCTTGGTTTCACCCAGAGGACTATACCTGAAATAAGGAAACACTGGTATGGCCTAAGATCCCATACTGAAGAGAAGGTGGTCAAGGATGGGTGAGGCTCATGGCGCAGGTGGTGGTCCTTCCAAACATCCTCCTCCCACTCAAATGAAATCACTTATTGAAGAGACACTTGAACCTGAAAGTATGGTGGGAATATCAAACATTGCCACCTCCAATCCTGCCGGGTCCAGCCAAGGTAAAATATTTTGTGGTATACATTTTTTCATTACATATTGTTTGTTAGTCTTAAAATACAACACCAGGACGTGTCTGAAACCATTGAGGCTGATGAATTAATTGACACACAAGTGAAAATTGAGGAAAGCACAATTGCTACTCCTATGCCCATAACTCAAACTCCAACTACTAGAAGAGCAAACGTGGCACCACTACCAGACTTTGAGGAAGGTGATAAGGGGCAAACACAAGGCAGAACACAACTTCTTGTGTGCACAGGACACAGACAATTTAGAGTCCAACAACGAACAAACACATGGCACGCTATGACGCATTTACAAACTCAATACATTGATTGGCAGTAGCCACCACCATTCTTGCCAGGTAAACTGTTAACATCCAAAATGACATAGGGCACTGCTGCCATGTTGTAGCACATCGGTTGGTCCAGGTGATCACAGCTCTGGAGAACATTCAGACACATAACCTGTCTGTCCCCAACATATTACCACCACCTGAAAGCGAGGATGGCTCTAGCCTCAGTGGCATATGTGTGCCAGATGGATGCTGTAAAAGGTAAAAATACTGAAACATGTGGCACAGATATATCCCCAACTCCACAGCCAAGTCCTGCTAAGAAGACGACCAACACTAGAGAATGTAAAAAGCAACTTTTGTATGCACTCAGATGTATGATTCTAGATTGTTATGTCTGTGTTCTAAAAATGTGTTGCTTTGTTTAAACAATGACATCCTATAAGGATACAGTTGATGATACACAATCATAATACATTGTTACAACCTGAATAAAAGGTTATCTTTCATTAATGGAAAAACATTACCATCATGTGTGTTGGCTATTTTTTAGATGTGGTCATTGTTCTTACCTTAAAAATTGTTGTTTGTGATACCTGTGTGTCGTGCTTGACCCTCTGTTGCACATGCCCTGTCCTGCTGATTCCAAAGTGGTAGTCGGTCATCACCTGAGTCTGATTCTGCCTCTATGTTGACATTGTGAAGACCCTTCCTTATGGCTATGTTGTGAAGAATAGCACATGTGCCAATGAATTGGCAACAGGTCTCTTGCCTGTAGAGTAGTGCTCCAACAGTCTTATGTAGGCATCTAAAACATGATTTTAAATTTCCAAAAGTCAGTTCAACTGTTGATCACATTTTTTTATGTGTCCTGTTGTACTGCCTTTCACTTCTAATTCTTAGATTCAACTATGGTGTCGGTATCTGAGGCATATGCACTGTCTCCTTTTAAATTGTATGAGAAGGAGAAACAATTAGATTATTTCACAAACATGTTATTGAACACTGTATGAATTGAGTTTGAAATCCTCTTAGCAAACAGAAAACTATTGCCAAATTCACCTTGAGACAGACTGTTATTTATTCCACTGTGGTGGAACATAAAGGAGTCATGTACTGCCTGGGACTCTGGCTACAAGGTTAGTTATGATGTATGAGGCATCACACACTACCTGAATGTTGAAAGAATGGATGATTTTTTGTTTCTATGAATGAATTCATTTAAAGAGGGGGACATATGGCAATATGTGTGCCATCAGCACAACCAATAATGTTTGGAAACTGTGCTACCTAATAAAACATGTGTTTTGTGTGTTGTCTATCTTGAAGAGTGTTTGGGAAAAACTTATTGGTTCAATTTGCCAACCATGATGTCCAAAAACCTATGAAAAAACCTAGAAAATGCACTTTGTGACACTCTCAGTGCCACTGCTATAACTCCCTGGTAACTGCCAGAAGCTAAAAGTTGTAGACAACACAATACCTGCCCATGTAGTGGAATTGTATTGTTTCTGACTGTTGGGGTTTGTAGCTGAGGATATAACCCAGCTATTAAATTTAAAATTTCCTCACTACTCAGTCTATAATTCTCATAAATCTCCTCCTCAGTCTGTTCAAACAGGGTGACTCTCACCCTAAATATCCTCTCCTATCTCATGTCTCCTTCTCCTACTCTGCCTACTAGCCAAAATTCTCATCCTCCTCGCCAAGACATACAGAGATGCCATTCTGAAATAGCCAGATGCATTTTGGGTAACATTCTATAATTTGCACCTGATTACCACCTGAAACACATTGAAGGAGATATCGTGTCTCCTTCTCCTACTCTGCCTACTAGCCAAAATTCTCATCCTCCTCGCCAAGACATACAGAGATGCCATTCTGAAATAGCCAGATGCATTTTAGGTAACATTCTATAATTTGCACCTGATTACCACCTGAACGGCCATTTTGCGACTAATCACAGTTAGGAAATCCTTTGTACATAGTGTTAGCGAATAGCTATTTGGTAATACCATTTTGTGATATCCAGTTTCAAAATGCAAATGATGCGATTTCTACATAATGGAAATCACAAATTACACCATCGAAAATGCCTTGTGTACATACCAAAACACCATTTTGCATTTCTTAACGACCTGAAATAGCGATTCACACCGTTATGAAATGCAAAATGGCTTCATACATATGGCCCATGGTACCTAAGCATCCTTCCACTATGTGATTCAGATGTGCTTCATACTTTGAATTTTTTATTATTAGCAACCTCCAGAACAAGAGAAAGAGATGTTTGCCATGAAGGTGGAGAAGCAGATGTCTGCTGGGAGTCGGAAGGTGGATGCACCGATTGTGATGGTGCAACAACATGTAAGGTGAAGGGGCTGGAGAGTTGGCCTCAAGTTCATCTGAGTCAGAGGCCTCCACGTCAAACCAGCCCCAAGTGGTGGTGGAACCAACAACATCTCATGGACTACCATCCTCAGCCACCACCAGCAAGATCAGCACCCTCCCTCTTGTTTCCACCTAAGTAGGCAAGCACACAGCCCATAAAAGGGTTTGGGTTTCCTTCCCCTCTGGCATCTCATCACCTGCCCCTGTCCAGCCAGCAGTGATGTCTGAGGAGGCTCTGGAAATGCTGCACAGCATATCCTTTGGGTCAGACTCCACTGTTATGTGCCATCCACAGCGTCAGTCACCAATTAACCCATTTATTGGCCTTCCAGAATGGTATACACAGTGTAGTCTGTGCTATACAAAGAGGCATTGCACGTCTCAGACACCCCTCAGACATCACTGTTTCTCACCCACCAATACTTGCCCCTTCCCCTCAGGGCCCTTCCTCTTCCCTAATCCATCCTCCCATCACCATAATCCCTCCAAGCACCTCTGTCCCAACACCAACATCAGACACTAGCTACACACTCACACTCACACAGACTAATATAAACACACATGCACACACACAGACGCTCCTAATAAGAAAAAGAAACCTACACACAAATAAACACATGCAGACACATAAAGTGGCACCACACCCTCCAAAATCACAGACACATCCACAACACACAGAGACTCATATCTATCCATTCATCCATCCATCAATAATTTCTATTATTGGGCTCCTACCCACAACCACCAATATACCCTCAACTACCACCACACCCTCAACCACCTCCACACCCTCAACCACCACCACACTCTCTACCATCACTACACCCTCTACTATCACCGCACCCTCTACCACCACCACACCCTCAACCACCACCACAACCTCTATCGCCACCACAATCTCATCCAAACACAAAATATTACATAAAGTACGCCATAGAAACACACACCCTCAGACAAACACACAATCAATCAATCAATCACAGAATTTGTAAAGCGCACTACTTACCCGCGAGGGTCTCAAGGCGCTGGGGGAAAAAAAGGGGGGGGGTGCTGCTACTGGTCGAACAACCGGGTCTTGAGTAGCCTCCTGAAGGTCAGCAGGTCTTGGGTCTGTCGTAGGCTTAGTGGAAG